>VDFB02274516.1:0-28662 GCA_007258455.2 Sequoia sempervirens | reverse complement strand
CTGGTGTGCAAGCTTACAAAGGAACAAAGGCAAATATAAATATGATCAAAGACATAACATTTAAAGAACTCAATGCTTACAATAAAAACCCTAGAACAAAAAACATGATTGGATAATAGATTGCCTTGTGTTGCCTACCAATATTCCATTGATAGTGATGGCAGATTTTGAATCAAGTGACAATTCATCTGTCATCTTAGACTTCAAATTTCAAGTCCGTGAGAAGCAAAATATCTTTAATTATCCCCAATTCTATTTGCTGATGCAAGGTAGCTTCGGTCAGATATAAATGATGATTGCTGAAAGCATCATCATCATTTATATGTGATCGAAATTACTCATCATTTATATTTCTAAATTGAGAAAGTCGAATTAATGAAATTCGATATATATAAATAAATTGAACTTTGCTTTATTCTCATCGCTGAATACTTACACTGTTTTTTTTAACACCAATTAAGTAATAATCAGGCTATGAGGAACTCGCACCCTTCAAGGTACACGTCCCATGAAAAGACGTGTCTTCACTTTGTGAAGACACGCCCTCTCATGGGACGCGTCTCTCCTTGAAGGCGCGTACCTTTGTGGAGATGTGTCTCCCCTCTCTTGTATAAAGCATGATGGAAACCATTGAGTGTGTAATTTATTAATGTTCTGCAATCAGTACATTCTGCATTAAGAGAAGAATTCAGAAAATCGTCTTTGACTTAGAATTTATCACTCAGAATTTCAGACCTTAGTTTATTCTTAGTTTTAGGATCCCATTCTGATACAGATTTGGTTACATTTACATGGTATTAGAGCCACGTTGTGTGAATCCAAATCAAATCTAAATATCAATCTGCTCAAGAAAATTCGTATTTTCTAGAATCGAATTTACATCACATTCTTCATAATGTCAAGTGTGATCAGATTTGAAGATCGCCTTGCAGGAGCAGACAATTTCACATCATGGAAATTTAGAATCATGATGATCCTTAAAGAGAATAAACTAGACTCACTTGTGAGAGAAAATTTGAAGGAACCAGAGTCTGAACCTGTGAAAACTCAATGGATAGAAAACAATGAAAAGGCCATGAAAATCCTTGTAGATGCAGTTAGGGATCATATAGTGCCCATCCTAGCAAAACATGAAACTGCATACCTTATGTACAAATCTCTTGAGAGTACTTTTGAGATCAACAACACCTGCAGGACTCTTGCATTAAAAAGGCAAATCAACAATGCTCAAATAAACAAAGGAGAGTCCATTAATGCTTACTTCATGAGGATTATTGAACTAAGGGATCAATTATCTGCAATTGGATATCAAATTGATAGCAAAGAGTTAACTCTAATTGCACTAGGAGGCCTACCAAACTCATGGGAGCCATTTGTTCAAGGAATAAGTGCAAGATCTAAACTCCCTAAGTTTGACAGGCTAAGAACTGACTGCCTTCAAGAAGAAACAAGACTCTCCTCAAAAGAAAACAAACAGAAAAACATAGATGAAGACATTCATGTACTCAACACATCGTCTAATAAAAGGAATAAGAAAAACTCCTACAAGAAAGGATCTTTTAAAAGAAAGAGAAATTCCAATGGAAAGGGATCTTCTAAAAGGAAAGACATCTCTCAAGTGCAATGCTTTAGATGTGATCAATATGGCCACTATGCAATGAAGTGCCCTGACAGATCAAAGCAACAAGCATCTTTTTCCAAAGTAGGAAAGACATTTTCAGATCATGAATCTGAGAACTTTGTGTTCTATTCAGCCTTATCTAGTCAAGTATCTAACAACATCAACAACTGGGTGATTGATAGTGGTTCTTCAAGGCACATCACAGGGTTTAGAGAACACTTAGACACTATGACTGAAGAATCTAATGAAGATGTAACAATTGGGGATGACTCTACACATCAAGTAAAAGGGGTTGGAACTTGTTCCATCACATTGAAATCTGGTCTCTCCCTTCAACTCACTAGAGTCTTATTTGTACTTGGAATAAAGAGGAATCTAATATCCATCTCTGCCCTTGAAGACAATGGATATAGGGTTACATTTATGGATGGAAAAGTTCTAGCATGGCCTAAAAACTCAACTATCAAGAAAGCCCAAACCATAGGTGTAAGACAAGGGTACCTTTACAAACTTTGCACTGAAGTTAAACAAGCCCTTACCCTTGACACCTTTGAGTCAAATGAGATTTGGCATAGAAGATTAGGACACCTTCATTTTCGTGCCCTACCTTCTATGGAAAAACTTGTAACAGGCTTACCTAAGTTAAAACCATCTCATGAAGGAACTTGTAAAGGTTGTGCCTTAGGAAAGAATACAAAGGGATCCTTTCCCATTAGTTTGAGCAAAACCCTAAATGTGTTAGATCTGGTTCACTCTGACTTATGTGGACCCATGTCTGTACCTTCTAAAGCAGGATTTCTATACTATGTTATATTTATAGATGACTTCTCTAGGAAAACCTGGATCTATTTCCTTAGTGTAAAGAGTCATTAGAAATCCTCAAAAGGTTCAAAGAGTTCAAAGCACTTACGGAAAACTTCTCCGGGAAGAAAATAAAAACCTTAAGGACAGACAATGGGAAAGAATACACCTCTGAAATTTTTAAGGAATTCTGCATGAGTGCTGGAATTAAGAGGGAGTTCACAGTGGCCTACAACCCTCAACAAAATGGGGTTGCTGAAAGAAAAAATAGAACCATTGTAGAAGCTGCCAAAGCAATGTTGCTTGACCAAAACATTGAAACCTCTTTTTGGGCAGAAGCCTCTAGGACTGTTGTCTACATCCAAAATAGATGTCCTCATTCTCATCTTGACAACAAAACTCCTGAAGAAGCCTTCACTAGCATAAAACCTGACATTAGTCACTTTAGGATTTTTGGTTGTCCCGTCTATATTCATGTGCCCAAGGAGAAGAGATTCAAACTTGAACCTTCCGGAAAGAAAGGGATATTTATGGGATATAGTGAAACCTCCAAGGCCTTCAGGATATTCATACCTGGGCAGAATCAAATTGAATTGAGCAGAGATGTCATATTTGAAGAAGACATTGCATTCAAGAGGGCAAGAAGTTCTAGTGAGACTGAAACCTATTCCCCTAGAGTACCTGAAATGGAACCTGCTCCTGAGATTCAGAGGGAGCATCCTGAGGAAATGCCACATGAACTTCCTTCTACTTCAAATGAGAATACAAATTGACAACAGCAGAAAGAGACCACTTTGGGCCAAGAAGATGATCAAAGAAGCAGAGGATCATGCAGCACCCAAAGGAACGTTCAAGGAGAGTAAAAGACCCAAACGTTTCTCTAGCTATGTTGCTCTAATGAACAACATCATAAACTTAGAACCTATCAATGTTACAGAAGCTTTCCGACATCAAGCATGGAAGGATGCAATGACAGAGGAATATCAATCTATTCTAAAGAATGATGTATGGGATATAGTGCCTAGACCAAAAGAGAAATCTGTTGTCTCTTCCAAATGGCTCTTCAAAATCAAGCATGTTGCTGATGGCAGTATAGAAAAACATAAAGCACGTTTTGTGGCAAGGATTTTTCAAAAAGGAAGGCATTGATTACGAAGAAACATTTGCACCTGTTGCCCGTTACACATCAGTGAGAGCAGTGTTAGCCATTGCAGCAGCTAAAGGTTGGAAGATCCATCAAATGGATGTGAAAACTGCCTTCTTGAATGGAACCATTGAAGAAGAAGTCTATTTGGAACAGCCTGAAGGTTTTGTGATACATAAACCTGACTCACATGTATGCAGACTGAAGAAAGCCCTCTATGGACTTAAACAGGCTCCCAGGGTCTGGTATGAAAGAATTGACAGCTATCTCTTGGGATTAGGATTTTCCAAGAATGATGTTGACTCCAATCTCTACTTCAAGGTAATTAAAGGTGATATGCTAATAATTATTTTATATGTTGATGACCTGCTGATAACAGGAGAAGATCACCTCATTGCTCAAGGGAAGCAGGATCTAATTTCTGAATTTGACATGAAAGACTTGGGCATTCTACACTACTTCCTAGATTTAGAAGTATGGCAGAAATCAGAAGGCATTATACTTAACCAAGGGAAGTATACTATTGATATTCTGAAGAAATTTGGAATGTTGGACTGTAGACCGATGTCTACACCTATGAAAACCAACCTTCACAAATTGAAAGAAGCAGCAACAGAATCCAAGTGTGCAGATCCAACCCTTTACAGATAGATGATTGGATCCTTGATGTATTTGGTCAACACCAGACCTGATATTTGCTATGCAGTGAATGTTCTCAGCCAGTTCATGTGTGAGCCAAAGGAAATTCACTTAATGGCTGTGAAACATATTTTGAGATATCTTCAAGGCACTATTGGATATGGTCTTCTCTACAAGAATGATCAACTAGATCTTCATGGGTACTCTGATTCAGATTGGGCTGGAAGTATAACCGATCGGAAAAAGCACATCAGGATGTTGCTTCAGTTTAGGATCAGCTATGATCTCCTGGATTTGCAGAAAACAATCTTCAGTTGCACAGAGCTCAACAGAAGCTGAATACATTGCAGCCTCAATGGGAGCAAGAGAAGTAGTTTGGCTTCGTAAATTGCTTGTGGGACTCTTTGGTGAGCCCTTGAATCCTACAATTATTCATTGTGATAATCAGAGTTGCATCAAACTCTCTGTAAATCCTGTCTTTCATGATAGATCTAAGCACATTGAGATCCCCTATCATTATGTAAGAGATATGGTGGAAAGGAAAGTGATTCAGTTGGAGTATATTAGTACAAATGATCAAACTGTAGACATTCTCACCAAGCCTCTCTCCCGAATCAAGGTAGAGCACTTCAGAAGAAACTTGGTATGGTTGAAATGTAATTTGTTATTTATGTTTGAAATACAAATTGTTTATAAAAAATTGTACTAATATATAAAGATGTTTAATGTGTAAACTCTTTTGTCATGTGTGTGACTCCATGACTTTATGGGCCTACTCCCCCTGTGTACATTATTGAAAGGTGACGATCTTTCTAATAATGAACACTTGTATTTGACATTGTAAAGTGACGACTCTACAATGATAAACTATCATGATAGATATCATGTGACTTGATATTTGTGGACATGTCATGATAGTATCTCTTGGACACTTTGATGGATGTCATGGGACTTGATATCATCTGAAGATCATTGTGATCCTTAAGAGGTAATCATGGTGGATATTTATATCCATGGATATGCCATGAATTATGGTAGACATCATGTGACTTGATGTCAGTGCACATACCATAATAAAGATGTGTTATGAAGAATGTCATGTGACTTGACAATATTGAGTAAAACATACCATATCTTTGATATCACGTGTGAAGGTGATATCACTACTTATTTGATTTGAAATATCTTCCCTAGCTAAGAGGGAGTGTTGATGCAAGGTAGCTTCGGTCAGATATAAATGATGATTGCTGAAAGCATCATCATCATTTATATGTGATTGAAATTACTCATCGTTTATATTTCTAAATTGAGAAAGTCGAATTAATGAAATTCGATATATATAAATAAATTGAACTTTGCTTTATTCTCATTGCTGAATACTTACACTGTTTTGTTTAACACTGATTAAGTAATAATCAGGCTATGAGGAACTCGCACCCTTCAAGGGACACGTCCCATGAAAAGACGTGTCTTCACTTTGTGAAGACACGCCCTCTCATGGGACGCGTCTCTCCTTGGAGGCGCATACCTTTGTGGAGATGTGTCTCCCCTCTCTTGTATAAAGCATGATGGAAACCATTGAGTGTGGACATCGTAATTTATTAATGTTCTGCAATCAGTACATTCTGCATTAAGAGAAGAATTCAGAAAATCGTTTTTGACTTAGAATTTATCACTCAGAATTTCAGACCTTAGTTTATTCTTAGTTTTAGGATCCCATTCTGATACAGATTTGGTTACATTTACACTATTAATAAATCTTTTATTGTTGCCTCTAACAATAACTTTCCAAAACACTTGCAAGAAATTGAATTTATCAAGTCAACACATTTCTGCCAGATTTTTTCGCTTTTTTTTTCCCCTAATTTACCCTCTAATAAAACAAGATGAATTTTGAAGAACAATTGCAAACTTTTACACCTAAATCAAAACTTTACAGTCAAACAATCTAGGGCTAGGCTTTTCTGATTTTTCCAGAATTTCTTTTGAAATAAACCCAAACCCTAACCTGGTATTTCCCCAGCTTTTTATCAATTCTATCCCAATAAATTAAAAATATCTTTATCTTTTAATTTGTTGAGAAATTCCCAAGAAAGATATTCTCTTCTGTACTTCCAAAAATTAAAATGACAATGTTCCCTCCATCACAACATCAATTAGAAATGAAACTAGAGTCCAGAGTTCTGACTTGACAAAACATGACAACTTAAAACAATACTTTAATTACTTTAAAGAAATATAACTTTGATGCAAAATATAACTTTTAATTCCTTAAAACAATTTATCAAATGAACTTGTAAAATGTTAGGGAAATGCTTTCTATTGGATTTAAACTATGTTATTCGTTCGTCCCTAAAACTTTATAGTTCAGGTACAATCATTTTTTGATCTAGGTCCTAATCAAGTATGAATGGTGGTGTAGCAAGGAGTCACAATTTCGCGTGGGCTCATCCTAGATGACCCCAAAAGAACCCAAGTTGAATCTAAAGGTATTTGACAGATTTTGCAACAAATTTGTCCACATGTTTAAAATTATTTTTTCCATTTCACAAGGTTTGTATTTTGTAGAAGTTTCTAGATTCAACCCATCACTAGAATCACAAATAGATGAGGATTAATTCCCAAGACTACTCCACAATCCTAGAACACAATTTCATTTTCAAGGCTAGGGGTTGTCATTTATGGGGGTAAAACAAAGGTTCATCAACATGCTATGGAGAGTTAAAGGCCAACAAATGAGCATGCATAGTCTTCCCTACACTATGGGCTCAGCTAGACTGAAAAGGTGTTCTTAGAGGTAACCTTGAATAGGTTTGTAATTAGAATTAAAGATACATTTTTGACAAATATAAGAAGAAATCTGGAATAAATCGTGATTAATTGTGAAACGACAACATTCTCATTTTTTCCTTTTAAAAAGCACATTTTTCAAAAAAATCGCTGGCCACCGCTTTTTTATCCTACAATTTATGCCCATTCTTTTGCATTTAATTGCAATTTTTTTGCAAAATAAATGTGACTAATTTCACCAACATACGTCAATAGGGTTTATACCTGCACATTCTCGTCCTTTTTCTCCTTTTCTTGATGGTTGGCTATGACAACTTTGTTGTGTGACTTTCTTTTCTTAGGCACATTTGATGTGATTTCTTAAGTCTAGAGTTTGCAGCAATTTTGTTTTCAAATTGTTGTTGTGTTAAACAAGGATTTCAATGTTTAAACAAATAATAAAAACAAGAACATAAACTAGATTGTTAACATTTTGAGCCATTGTAGAAGACAATGTTCTATTATAATAACATTTCGAATAAGATTTTTCCCAACCATTATAAACAAAAATGTCCCAAATACCTAATTTCAATCTTAGATGATAAAATTGTGAAAATGGTGTGTGCCCTAAAGGTTTGTGTAGTTTCAAAGGTCTTAATTTGGGCTTGGTGGTAGGGGATCTACCACTTGACCCCACCTGTATCACGTTATCGAACATGCTAGGAGCACTTCCCCCAAACCCTACAAAGGGGCACTGCCCCTCAACTCCATTGCGGGAATTGCCTCCAAACTCCCATGTGGGGCATTACCCATCGACCCCATTGGTGGTGTTGACCAATATCCCCACGAGTAGTGCTACCCCTTGACTCCACAACAGGCACTACCCCAAACCCCCATGAGAAGCACTACCCTGTAAGTTATTGGGATATCTTGTCCCATAAGAAACTTGATAACAATGAAGGGATTGCAAGTGCAAACCAAAACCAACAACTTCAATAATTATCTTTATCACTATCATTGTATCATTGATCAATGATGAAGTATCATTCTATCAAAGATTCACTTGTCTTATTATTCAAACTAGATTGTAATTGAAATTTTGAAAATTGTTAGCATCCAATTATTTTTTATGCACCATAAAACATGCATCGTGCAACACAATCAATGATATGGACATAAAGAACAAAAATCTATATTTGACAATTCATGGGAAAAACTCTTGATTTTATTTTCTCTATATATCTATATGCTATTAAAATGCTTTGAAAATTCAAAAACAACTTTTTGTGTCTTTTTCTACATTTTTTAAATCTGATTTTCTCCTTATCTTATGCCATTTAAATCCCTTTTTCTTTTAAATCTTATAGTTTGGTTTCCCAACTTTTTCTAGTGTACCATGGGGATGCATCCTTTCCCCCCTCCCCAATCCCTACATTTCTAGGACAAGGACATCTCTGGGACGTGGGGACATGGGGGAGACCTCCCCCCACCAGTGCGCCACCTCCACTTGGATGCCACCAACACACCTAGGGCATTTTCGGAACAACGAGGACGTCGGGACGTCCCCGAGACTCCCAGGAGTCCCTCGACTATCCCAAGGGCACCCACACATCTCTCGCAGTAGGCGAGGGAAAAAAGTGGAAAAAACAAAAAAAACTTTTAATTTTTTGCTTTGGGGACCCAAACCCTAACCCTAATGGCCAATGGGCCCCACCAAACCCTCACAAATTCATTCCAACATCAAACCTAAAGAGGAGAAAAAGAGTGGTATTCTTGTATGGCATCGCGGCTAATGGAGGTCAACTTATTTGGCTATTGGCTTGAAGCTTTTAGTGCCATTATGAGTTTTTGCTGATGCATTAATGGGAGTTGAGCTGCTTCACGATAAAAGGGATGAATATAAAAGCTGAAGACATTTCAATGGCCCTGTGGAAGACAAATATACAAGATTCTTAGTGAATTCGTATGGTTGTGGAAGAATAGCGAATGCACTAAAATTACATGAATTAATGTTCCTGGAGCTGCTATATCTTGTGTGGCGATTAAGAGTCGGGATAGTATTTGGGAGAGCCTTTTGCAGGTATGCTGGTTTTGGGGATTTTCGGAGAATAGGTTCTTTGTTGGTTGAACAAGGTTCATGACATCCTTTTGGAGGACGAAAACCCTCTAAGAGAAGATCAACTCCAATGGTGAGATTATCCACCCTGGCTGATAATTGGTGGATTCGTCCAGAATTCGCATTTGGGTGTTAACGGTTGAAGATCTTGAAATTCAGGTCAGTCTTGTTCCAAGCTGAATTTTGAAAGTGCATCAAAGCAGAAGTGAGAATTGGAGAAATTTGATATTGTATTTGCAATTGATCAATTGGTGATATTTTAGATTGGAAAAGGTTGATATATATATTATTCTTCTTATGTACATAAGAGGTTTCAGATGAAGTATGTTCTTTAATTGTAGAGGTTTCCAATGTTCTCATGAATAATATAGCCTTTCCATTCACTATGTGTAGCTGTGTCTGATTTTGGGAATTATATTTAATTATACTTGTGCTTTGAATTTGAGTGGTTGTGTTGAATATATAGCTGCACCTTTCTGGATTCATTGTTGATTATTATTATAATTATCAGAAGTTCTGAAATTAAGGAGAATTGATTAATCAATAAACGAACAAATTTCAGAGGTCCAATGTTTTCCGTTCCAGGCAAATTAAATCTCAAGATTATATTAACATATGGTCGCTGCTAATTGTGAAATTGGAGTTCCTTACTCTATTCTTGCTAGTGTGGTAATGTGTTGATTTAAGAGCATTCATTTTATTATTGCAAACAAAACCACCGGTGAATGGTATTCCTGTATGGCATTGGGGCCAATGGAGGTCGACTCATTTGGCTATTGCCTTGAAGCTTTCAGCGCCATTATGAGTCTTTGTTGATGCATTAATGGGAGTTGAGCTGCTTCATGATAAAAGGGACAAATATTAAAGCTGAAGACATTTCAATAGGCTTGCTGAAGACGAATATACAAGATTCTTAGTGAATTTGTATGGTTGTGGAAGAATAACGAATGAATTAAAATTGCATGAATTACTGTTCTTGGAGCCGCTATATCTTGTGTGGCGATTAAGAGTCGGGATAGTCTTTGGGAACCTATTTCAGATTAAAAATTGGACAAACCAAACAAGCTCATATTATTAAAGTTTACCACCAAAAGGGAGAAAGGACAAGAGCCATAAAGGAGCCACTGAAGATGACATGGAAGATTCTCCTGACATAGCAACTTAGCATTACAATCTGCACCTCTGGAGTGCGTATTAGCAACAAACAGCTATGCACAGTTCATAATGACTACTCTTCAAATTAAGAGGGGAAGCTCCCTCTTGTGCTAATATGCGTGAAAAAGTAAATGATCTAAATCCTATCTTTTTGACTCAGCTGGAAGAGGCACAAGGTTAAGAAAACCTAATACCTTGCAGCTAAGGATTTTCTCTAGTTTTGCAGATCTCTAACTATAGCTAGGCTAACGCTAAACTATCCTATTTCCTCAAGAAACAGAGCATGAGGACTTACGAGCAAGGAATTGGTTATACAATAATCTTTAAGTTAGGATTTCCAAGGAGATGACGACACCTATCTGAGGCGTAGGCCGAAAGAAAGATTATTGGCACTACATCAAACGACAAGCTTCACTTCTAAATTCCTAAGGAGATGACGACACCTATCCAAGGTGTAGATATGAAACAAAGCTTATTAAACACAACATGAAATAATAACTGGGACAATAGATTGTATATCGAGACACGCATAACAATAAACGATCAAACTAGCAATTATATTTAATCTAAGGTGAACAAGTAGCAAAATAATAACATTCAGGTAAGGCGGCTCAGCTATTTATTATCACAATAAAAGTTCTTGAATAGATACAAAATAGTAATACTACAGGTAAGGTTGCTCAACATGTATGCTATCACATGCAAAAGTTAATTACAAATGAGCAAAGTGCTCTTATTTATAGACCTCAAAGGTGTAGGGAACCCTAAAATCACCTTGAGTTAACATGAGTCTTGCAAGCATGCAAGAGTTTATTGCTAAACCTAAATAAATGAAACTATACAGTTAACTAGAAAATTACCATTAGTTAACCCAAACAAGACTAAACTAAACTGGACATGTGCAACATGCAAGTCCTTATTGAAATGAAAGATAACTAATAACTAACATCAATTAACTGAGTCCTAACTGAAAGTCTAAACTCCTCCAAAGATATCTCCGAGGATGAGATAAGTGTGCATAAAATCAGCAATTAGAACTCAAGACTGATGTCAAGTTAACTGTTGCCTTTGACTCTATCCTTGGAAATAACTGCAAGTTCCAACTGACTGACTACTCCAAGCCATCACGGGCTATCACCTCATCCAAGAACTAGTTGACTGTCTCCTCCTTTGGCACTTTGACGCTATCCACAATGATAACCTGCCTATTCAACTCCTCACCATCTTTGATCAGCCTCATGCATTCTCTGACCTCTTTAGTTGCCTTTTTGAAACTAATTGTCATCACTGAGAAGTGATCCAACTTGGACGTCACAGGATCTCCATCCAGATTATCATGAACAAGCTTCTCAAACTCGGCCTGTACTGCATCAAGATCACTGTAAGTACCATCTTCACGAAGATAATGGCATGGGATCTGAGTGATAAACTCACTGATGAGTTTGAGAGCTCCGGTAACATGTTCTTTGAGTGCATCCAACCTTGTAGAGATTTTGTCATATGTTTCCACTTTGAAGAGATGTTCTCTCCACATGAAAACCTTCCTTTTATCCTCATCTTCTACAATGGCGTCATATGCAACTGCTAACTAAGATATGAGAACCCAGTCCTTTGCCTTGCCCTGTTCTACAGTCAACTCAAGCTGATGAATGCCCTGATGAAGATTATGTGCATCGTACCTCAATTGATATAACTCTGTGAGGAGGTGTCGGCCTGCAACAATGAAATCTTCAATCCAACTATCCAAGAGCTTTCCATGATTGACTAATTGATCCAACTTCTGTTGTTCTGCAACTGTGCCTTGAAGATGTGGGAGACCAGGTGCTTTGCTCGAGTTTCCATGAACGAGATCTGAGATATACTGCCGGAGTTGATTAATTTCAGCTTTAAGAAGTGCTTTATCTTCTCTGTCCTTCATGACACACTCTTCAAGATTACTTGTGACAACCCTGAAGAGGCTCACATCCGTTTCTCGAGTGCTCCTGCCAAGATTTGCTTTGACGAAGGTGCAATCACCAACTTCAACTTCATCCAAGCTCTTACCCTCTGGTGGCGTAGCAACTTCAATGATAATCTCTACTTCCAAAGTTTTCTCAATGTGCACCTGCTTCTTGATTTTCTTGTTTTCCCTCTCCTGATAAGGATCGCCAAACTCAGACAAATCAAGCTTATATGAAGGCTCTTGCCTCTGTCTTCCCAAAGACCTCTCGAGCCGACATGAATGAACAATGTTATCTTCTCGAGGAGAGACTGCTACTGTTGTATCAACCTCTAATGGATCAACTGGCGCTAAGGCTGGCCGAACTGGTGATTCTGGCTCTGAATCTATATCAATGGGAGGTGACTGTGGTGAAAATGGTGCACCAAGAGATGATGAATCTACTTCAACCTGTATGACGTCTCCACTGGAATTGCAAGCGCCCTTTCAACCTGCTTCTGCTTCCGCTTGTCAGTACTTCTCCCCTTTGTGTTTCCATTGACTCTAACACCTTCAGGCAACTTCAAGATAAGCTTAACTCAAGGCCTTGACCTTGAGGTAGAAGGTAGTGAGGAAAACCCTATTGGTGGCTCTATCACTAGAACTATCTTGTGCCTTCTCTTACTCTCCAAGAAGTGCATGCTAGTTTTGATAACTATCTTTGACACGTCCTCAATTGAAGTACTCTCTCTGGCATACCAATCTGGTTGGCGAAGTGGCTGGCGAGCAACTTGATCCTTGACAAATGAGCTAAGTAACACCTCTTTGTCATCATTTGACAAACCCTGAACATCCTCTGATAAGAAATCAACAAGTTGAGCAATAGTAAGTCTGCAGTAATGATGTTGGCGCACTTCAAATTCATCTTCATAGTTGGCCCAAAAGTCCTCAAGTGCTGGCCTGTGTGAAATACTTCGCTCCAACCAAGCCACATAATGACCCAAAGGATCATAGGAACGCCTCTCGATAAGAAACTTGAGATTGAGTTTTTCTAACTCGTTCGTCATTAACTTGCAATCAGCAGCTGCCTTGCATTTGTAAATACCCCATCTGAAAGGAAAGGTGAATGCTGGCTTGTGTCAACTACAAAGAAAAGAGTGAACTTCTTGAGCTTGTCTTAGAAACTCCATAAATAGGACCTGGTGTGACGAGAACCTCGGTAGCATTAGAGGTTCTCCGATGTAACCATACACTCGGATACATGTAAAAGTGGGGAATTGAATGAACCAATCCGCCCAGCTCTCTATTGCTGACATTGCCTCTAGTGAAATCTCGATATGCATTTCGTTATTGAGGTCTCTGAATATCGTCATGAGGAAGTGATCATTCACCGCTTTGAAATCCTGTCCAGCCTTTGAGAATTCCAATTGCGAGTAACATTCGTGAACATGCTGAACGCCAAGAGTTCCATTGGTCTTCAAGTGTCTAAAATTGCCTTGGAACGCAATTAAGTAGACTAGATAAGACACCATGTGAAACTCATGGATTTTGAGGAATCCAGTGATTTGCTAGTGAAGGCACTCGCTAATTAACATGGCCCAGTCAAAGTGTTCTTTACCGTCGATGATCCGAGAAACGACATAAAACATCCATGGTCAGAAAATATTAGCCTCCTCCTAACCTGTAGCCCGGTTGAGCAAAGTTATCAAAATAGCAACTTCATCCTTGAACTCGCCACGACCAACCTTCTTTGGCATGTTGGTCTTCTGTACTTTTAACCATCTCTGAGCAACTTTTCGCTGGGATCTTTCTTTGTCTTCATACCATATCTTATCACAAGCCTCAATGACTATAGTGAAATTGTTTGAGCAAGGAGGAATAGCAAAGCACTTCTCAACGTCCCTCGGCTTAAGGCTGCAAATGATTCTCCCATCCGCTGATTTGATTTGTCTTGTAGACGAGTCGTAATGCTTAATGCAAGCAAGAACGAGCTCGAGATCGAAAGTTGTGATAGGAATAGACGTTGCTGCCAACAACCTGAAACGCTCAAGATTCTTGATTGTAGTGCTGATGGTACCTTCCAACGTGCTAAATTTGACCATTGGATAGACATGACCCAAGTCTATGTCTGAGGTTTTCAAAAAGTCGTGCAGCAAGACCGATTTGGCCTTGTAATCTATAGGGTTGAATTACATTTTGAAAATATGGACTTTTGACTGTAAAGTCGGGTATGTTTGGACAACTTTCGAAAAAAGTCGAAAAAAACTCTAGATGAGGCTAAAAATAACCAATTGCGAAAAAATTTTCAGATTTTTTTCTGAAACGTGGGTTTTGTAGAGAAATGAATTCTAAGCAAACCCAGTTTGTCAGAAATTCAAAAATATGAGTTTTAGCAAGGCATGCAAAGGCTTTTCAGTCGAGAATTGTAGGGGTTTTAGAGCTTCTCGGGGCAAATTTTCTTGAGAAAATCTGCCACATGGGTTTTGTAGGCAATGGAATTCTAAGCCAACCCAAATGATTCAATTTTAGAAAAAATGAGTTCTTGGCCCACATGCAAAGGAATCTTCAGAAAAAAACATAGTGCTTTAGAATGGAAATAGCAGGGCAATTTTCTCGAAAAAAATGAAGACATGGGTTTTGCTGCTGTCGCTAAAATATGTGAACTCAAATGATCAGATTCTAAAAATTTCGCCGTTTACTTTGACATGTGAGAGAAAACCTAAAACAAGAATAGAAGAATTTGAGATAGAAAATAGAAGTTATTATTCTACCTCAAAAAGTCGCCTATGCTTGAACTGGATTCGATGAAGTCTACACACACTCGAAAAATGAAGTTTGGAAAATGTATCTTCTGAACAATCTGGACCTGGCACTGTGAAGAACACTGAACAATATTACTCGAAGCACCTTCAGATCTTTGTTTGCTCAAGAAAATCATGTTTGCTTGCACCTATTATGAGAATAATGGATGCCAATATGACTTAAATAAATAAATTCAAGTCTAAAGGCATCACAAATTGCATTAAATTTAGGCACCACCCTGATTGGACCTCAAAAATGTACGACATCCTCTGATTGGACCCCCAAAACTCAATTAACTGCTTGAGAAATTCGCCCTAAATAGAGCGCTAGCTTTTGATTGGACCAAATTCAGTTAACAATACATGCAAAAATAAATTACCCCTTTTGCAAGCAAAATTAAGTTCAGTTGAAGTCGACCAACTAAGAATTAAATAATCTTTAATTTCAGTTCACGAACTCCACCCATTATAGGGCGCTTCATGCACTTGAGTCAAAAAGTCAAAATTTGACTCTAGACGTCACTTTTCCAGAGTTAGAAAATTTCTTGAAAATTTCATTTTACAAACCTCATCGGAGCCCATGTTCAACCACTGATTCTGATTAACTAATGCTTCCAGAAGACTAGCTAACAGTTTCATTGAAGAGCAGGATCAAAACTAACCAAAAACTCCTTGAGGCTGCAAAGCCTGATTCTGAGATCTGAGGCTTCAAAATTCAGGGCGCCCCTAATCGAGTAATTATTTCTTCAGGCAGTGATATACTTACTTGATGCTCCTCACATAATAGTCGTTCGTACTATCTTGTCTTTCTTTATCCAACAATAATCTATTTCTTGTCCATTGTTTGGGATGTTATGCCTATTGTCTGTGAGTTCTTTATCATTTGAGTGGGGGTTTATTACAGTCTCCCCTCCTTGGGAATGCTTGCCCACATGCATTCTTAGGTTAGTATGTTGGAGAATTTGCTCATTTTCCCATGTAGCATTGTCTATTTCTAAACCCTTCCATTTGATGAGGTATTCTTTGATGGACCTCTTTCTTAACTTCTTCTCCCTGACTATGCTATCCATCCTTTTGGCTGAGACCACGAGGCACTCCATCAAATAATCCCTTAAATACCACTTTCTTACCATCCACCTTGAACTTAAACTCTATTGTTTGAAAGTTTTGTGAGTACTTACCAATAGACATCATCCATTGGATACCAAGTATAGCGTTGGTATCATGTGATGTCCCCGCTCTAGTAAGTTCTCAGGAGCTTGTCAGTTAGCCTATATCTTGGACCCTTGTAGGCTAACATGATCTGGTTAGAGGGTCAGTGGCTATTTTTGGTGAGTTGTCATTCTCACCCCCTTCAGCTTCAGTATGGGATTCAACAAGAGCATTCGGTGTTCAATGTTCGCCAGCTTCTGACGGCACGAAAATATATGGAGTTTGGAAGGAGTTATGGATATTTAAGTGATTTAAGTTAATTTGTAATGTCCCCTTCTCATCAGTGATCTGTTCTGACACTCATCAACCTATTTCGGAGGCCCGTAGGCTCATTGAGGTAAAATTAGGGTTTCCATGTTCGGTGGTCCTTTGGTATTTCGGGAAGTCTACTGTTTATAGTAAATTCTATTTTTTGGTAGTATGAAGATTGTCAGCTTTCAGGGCTTCATTTCCAATTGGAGCAATTATTTGAATTCAAGTTTTGGCTTCTAAAAGTTTTATTTTGGTGAATTTCATAAATAAAGGCATTAATGTTATAAATTGCAGTTGACCCCTTGGCCTAGGAGAATAACTTCAAGATGTTTTAAAAGGTGGTCTTGAAGGGGGACGCCTTCATAGGTGTTTATTATTATTTTTTAATAATGTCATTATGCCTTGGGAAAAAAGTGACGCCTCTTTTATGGAGTGATATTTTTAAAACAAGAAGTGAAGTTTATATTTTTGCAAGAGGGACGCCATCTTGAAGAATTATTTGATTTTTGGAAATTGAAAAGACTCTTGTGTCTTTTGGCGTGCCTTCTCAGGAATTTGAAGAGTTTGTTTGAACTTCTATAAAATGAAGGCTTTGCTCCAGCTTTGGTATCCATTATGCTCATCATATTGTTATGCTGTCGAAATGACAAGTGATATTTTGCTTCGAGGATGCTACCTCCTAGCCATTAACCAATTTCGTGTTTGAAATACAACACCTAGTTGGTCTTTTGCTGCTTCTCATCCAGACTAGCAGATTGAGCTCGAATTTTGAAGAATTTATAGTGTTTTGTCAATTTTGAAGTTGTTGATGCTCCTACAGCTGAAAGTGAATTTTGCTAGCAGCTCTTTGAATAAATTTATTCTGGTACTGGGTATCTTTGCTATGCATTTGTAGACCAAAGACGACCCTTCTTGCAAAGTGGCAGATTTTATTTTGAAGTTCCTGATTTTTAAGAAGCAAATCGCCTCTCATCAAGGCCGTACCATTCTTGGTGTATTGGAAGTTGTGTAAGAATTAAATTCTGAGTTTTTGATGTTGTTTCATCATCTGATCTTGGGCGCCTATCCTCCAGTAGCACATTGGCTTTCATTTCACATAAATCGGAGGTAATTTGATGAAGTTATGCGCATTTTATGGTGTTACAGTTTGCTGATCAGAATTCCAGAAACTCTGTTTTTATATCAGATTCATGAGATTTCAGTTTTGGTCTTTATTTTATCATTGGGAGAGTAAAATAACATTGATAGTATTCATTCTTCTCTTCTTAGCTTTGTTCTCTATCATTGTACTAATCCAACCATTTTAAGTCTCTGCAATTACTTGATTTATTCCATATTAAATTACCCCTACATGGTTTACCCCCAGTGTGGAGAACGAACATTTGATATCTCTTTGTACCCACTCTCAAGTGGTGAATCCCCACTCTTAAGTGGATGCCCGCCTGTAATGTCCCCAATTTTGCGAGCATCAGAGTTCGGTGGATTTAGCCTATTATGCGACCCTCGTAGGCTGATAGGATGGATAGAGGGTCTTGATGGAGCTTGGCTTGGCTTCAGTTGGCTTTCGTTCGGGCTCGTTCGGACACTATTTGCTCGGATTGCTATTTTTAGCAATTTTTAGCACTCAGCGGAGCACCCCTGCTATTTTTAGCAGTATGGTCTGGTCACGTGCAGAATCACTTCCTTCTTCGTCAGCTTCAGACGGTTCGTGCATCGGGCATATATTGAGAGAGATATTAATATTTAATTGATTTAATTAAATATTAATTATTTGGAGCTTATGTTATAAAGTTATAATATTTTAAATATTATAACTTAAGTGATTTTTGCTGAAGGGGTCGCCATCATTGAAGGGGCCACTTTTAATTATATTTTATAATTAAAAGTGCTTTCGAAAACTATTGAAAAATTAAAAAGAAAAGTTCGAATTTATTTAAATGAAACCTAATTGAGAAAATTCGAACTCTTGAGGAGATATAAGGGTTTCATTGGGATTTGAGCTCATTATGTTATGAAATGGATTTTTGATCAAGTCTTCTTCTGGAGAACGAAGCCAAGGGTTTCAGTTGTCTACAGGCATTGGAGAACGAGCCATCTTCAGTGTTGCAGTTTAGAGGCTGTGAAATATCAGCTGATCTATTGCATTCAGAGGGATATCTTCATTCAGAAGCTATCACAGAACGTTCACAGAGTTTCCTTTCAGCTTGCTGCAATAATCAGGTTTTCATCAAAATATCGTTGCCTTTTTAGTTGCATGTTATCGGATCTTATTTGTAATCATTGCAGAAGATTAAATAATAGTCTGGCATCAGTATTTGAAATAGATTATGTGGTTTCCAGAGCTGTATTATTTTATTTAAATTTATATGCAATTTCTTTCAAAATCGCACTTCAATGGTTTATTCAATAAAAACGTTCAAAAACAAGCAAAACAGACAGTTTCAGAAAAACAGTGAGAACAGGGGTTCCTACAGTGGTATCAGAGCCTGAATTCTGCCATCCTGTGTTGGGTAAAATTTCTTGAGTGAAAAGGAAATCTTCAAAATGTCAAGGGTTTGATTAAAAACTAGAGGTTTATCAGATTTTATGGCCTGTGGCCAAATCTGGAAGAAAATTGTATTTGCAGATTGATATTCGAGAATTTTTTGCAAAAGGCTTTATCAGGGATTTGTTTATAATTTTGGGAAATCAATTCAATTTGCTGAAGAGTCGATTATATCAAGTATCAGGTGGTATTAATATGAGAAAATCGTATTTCATTAAAGGCGTGGTTCGATATTCTGAAGGCAAAGACGGGATAATAGAGGAAGCAAATATAATCGCAAAAGACAAATCGTAGGTCTAGATGAGCTGCCTGCCTGTGATGCCGATAGGCAAGAAAGCAACACACACACAGCTATTACATTGGTGCGATATCATTCAAATATTATAACAAATATAATAGTCTCCAGGTAACCAGGTGATCCGTCAAAGCTGAGTCTGATCAAAAGAGACACGTCATTGAAGGGACAAAATAAGAATCGTATAAAACCGATGCTTTCATTGAAATCCAAGGGATTTAATTAATTGGAGCGGAACTATTGACATAGGCGTAAAAGAGAAAGTTTATCGGGTCCTGGTTGCTACACCCGACTGATGTTGGTTGCATCAATATTAAGTTATTAAGTTCCAGGCGCTTGCAAAAGACAAATCCAGAAAAGACGAAAAACAGAGAAGACAAAAATATTGAAGTCACTTTATCGGGTATTGTTGGTAATTCGTTCGGATATATTCTTCAGAATATCGACTTGAGAGACAGAGCAATTTCATTCCAAAGACGTCTTCAGATAAGACAAAGCAAGGAGAGGACGAAACTGCCCAGTTACGGGAGCTGCTTGGTGATTTTGAGGTTTTACATAAGAAATCGAGCTTCATTGTCAGTCTGATTAGAGACAAAACATAAAAGACAAGGAGGAAATTTCACTCATCATATCGGGTGGTGCTTGAATAATTCAAAGGAATCGTAACATCTAAAGGAGCGAATAGATATTGCATAAGTCGTCATTCCTAGGTGTTGCGGAGAGCAAGAAGTCCGCTATTGCTGGGACGGAACTTGGCTCCAAGTATCAACAGTTGCGGCTTTCACAGCTGGCTATACATCATTCCAGTCTCAAACTTACTGTTTAATGAAATTCTGGAAATGATTATTTTATCTGTAATGTGTGATTCATGAGCTTGGAAACCATTGTGACAAACAACACTAAAGCATCACCTACAGGGACTCCAGATACCATTCTAGTTATTGGGAGGAGACGTGGTCTCAAATTCATATCAGTCGCTGCTCAAACAATGTGTCTAAAAGGTTCATTAATTTTCTGATAGGAATATCCAGGTTCCAACTCATTTAAATATTGCATTGTATTCTCTTTTTAAACAGAACGATGGCTGTCAAACAGCAACAGTGATACTGTAGCTTCTGATAGGAGTCTGGACACAGAAAATACTGTAGCTTCTGATAGGAGTCTGGACACGAAAAATTATATAGCTTGCTGAGTGCATTGTAATTGCACTAATCTGCATTTGGGACTGTATAGGCAATGTATATGATTTATTGGCATCTAAGTTGGTCATAGCAGATTGGACTGTCATCTTGCAGCCTGGGAAATCAGAAGAATATTGCATTACAGGACTCTAGCGTATTTTACAATCATTTTAATACTGGTGGTATCCAAGTAAAGTGCGTGACAAAATGTCTAAACTGAAAAATTTACCTCAAGATCGGGCAAGGCCCTTCACAGTGGAAAGTCAGTAGATTACTTTCATTGCATTCATTTGGTGGGAAAATTAGCAGTGCACAAGTCAGTTTGAACAGCGAAAAATGGGCATCATGACAACAATGATCAACAATAAACAAGCATTGAAAGAGCTTGAACAATCTCAATACAAGCTCAATCGAGAGTTGCAGCGTTTAGAGCAGTCGCTTTCAAAGTTGGGACAGCCTAAAGGATCTATTTCACTTCCTACCAGCAAAGTTCCAACACCACAAAACAAAGAAGAGGTAGTGATTAGCATGTTTGAGGAATATAACACTCTTCCTCAACGTGTTAAGAAGAACTGTTCTTTTGAAAGTTACATGGATTTGCACCCAAGTTTTCTCCACAAAACTGAGCAAGCAAGGAAGGAGTATCACACTATAGCCCATGGATTGTTTACACACGAATTAGATAGAGAATCTTCATATGTGATTGATACAACTCTTCATGAGAATGATGTGGTGTCTTCAAGTTCTGATGAGGTATGCAGAAATTTATATGATGAATTTGATAGACATGCTGATTTGATTCGAGAAGACACTAGGACAGCTTTGGTTGATGATTTATCTACATCGTCCTTGCAAGAGGTGACTCAAGAAGTTTCTACTATAGAAGCTACTTCTGATTTTCATGACAGTAATGATAAAACTTTGCATGAGCATGAGACAGCAGTGTTTTCACATGTGCAAAAGGATCCTATTGAATTGTCACATGAAAGCACTCAGGAATTGGGTACAAATGAAGCATTGTATGTGGAAGATTCATGTCATGGTGAGTCTGATTTTCCAGAACAGACCTTTGAAAACAAGCTAGAAGATTCATATGTTGATATGGAATCCCAGGATCGTGCTTTGGATGGGCATGCAGTTATTTTGGGAGTGGAAGTGTGTGAAGATACTGTCATACCAGCAACTTCTACTTTATCAGTTGAGCCATCCTTTGAGGTACATAGCAGCAGTACCTTAGATGTTGAGGTGTGCATGGATGAAAGCACACATGATGCTGCTTATCATATAGTGAGTGATGACGAATCAGCCTCATCTCATAGTGTAGATTGTGAACTGGACAACTCGTATGGGGGTCATAAGCTACAGAGTCCTCATCATTTGGTTGGGCAACTAAAGGTGAATGACAATATGATTGCCACAACCATTGAGCATTTTGATGTTGCTCGTCAGATGTTAGCTACGTATGGTTGGAGTACTCCTTTGACAGATGAGCACGGGGATAGTGGTTTTTCCCTTGCAGAGATACATGCACTTCGAGAAGCAATTGGAATGATGAAACAAAATTACCTAAAACTACTTGTAGATAGGGATTTTCTTCTCGAGTGGGATTGCATTTGTTATGATGCATTGCAGAGGAAGGAGGAGCAGGTTGATGAGCTCACTCATGAGCTTGAGGTGATTATGGACTCGTTGGAGAATGCTCAGTTGGCCCTTCAAGAGTCACAGTCACGGTTGGAGGAGATGCCCGTGGAGTTGAGTTTGGCACAGTCTCCACCAGCTGCAGATACAGTACAGTTATATACAGAGGCAGTTGATGAGGATCTTATATCCACAAGTTGTAGTGAGGATGTGGTTACATCTATCACAGATATTGGTGCAATCAATTCAGCTGGGATGAGAGTTTCGGTTGAGAGCTCTTGTGATGAGATAGTTGATTTTTCCGAGAGTTGTGTGACAGATCACGTCACTACTTCATCGTCGTCATAGGAGATATGTGGGGCATCATCCAGTATGGAGATTTGTACTTATGCTAATTTGTTTCCCCAGGACTATGATGGTCAACCATTGACAGAGGTGGGAGCATTTTATCTTGATTGCATAGTGAGGAGTGTTTATCACTTCTCCTTTGGTCCACACACGGAGGATTTGATGATGTATCGGTGTGGATTGGCCCCGGAGTTATACCATCCGTTGTGGGATGGGTATTCACCATCTGCAGAAGATGGGATTAGCGGTTGCAAGCGCCAGACTCAGCTGTTTGTGGGGGATTACTTGCAAGGACAGCTATCAGTTTTACATCATGCTGATATGTATCCAACAGGGTTAGCTACTTCTTGGTCACAAAGTTTTCTTCTGGGTACATGGTTACAGGATGACTATGGTGTCAGTTGGCATGATGGTTTGGTCAGTTATCACATTCATGAGGGTTTAGCAGAGGACAGGGAGAGATTCAGTGTAGCAGATGCTTCTAGAAGTTCTTTTCTTTGCATGACAGATGGATGTGAATTCAGATTGTATTGGGATCCAGGTGGTGACAGTTTTGGCACTGAGTATTGGATGGATCCCATTGGGTTACTTCACCACTCACAACATGGTGAGGTTGGAGGCAGTAGAGCGCAGTGGCAGCCTGAGGATGACAGACACGACAGACTTTCACTATGGGTTTGGGATCCAGGGATAGCTTGCGCAGTTGTGTTTTTGTTGATGCTACAGGAGACAGTTAGAGATGTGTGGGACATTTTACAGTTCTTCTTTCGGGCCTTCCGAGGAGTTGGGTTTCTTTGCAGTAGAGATTGCTTGAGGACAAGCAATTTCAGGGAGGGCGGACTGTAATGTCCCCAATTTTGCAAGCGTCAGAGTTCGGTGGATTTAGCCTATTATGCGACCCTCGTAGGCTGATAGGATGGATAGAGGGTCTTGATGGAGCTTGGCAGTCAGATTTGGTCGATTGTTATCATTGGCTTTCGTCGCTCAGTTCGACACTATTTGCTCCTGGATTGCTATTTTAGCAGCTTTTAGCACTCGAGCACCCTCGGCTATTTTAGCAAGATGGTCCGGGTCAATGCGTAATCACTTCTTCATCACGGGTTTTGTGCATCTAGCATATATTGAGAGAGATATTAATATTCATTGATTTAATTAAATATTAATTATTTGAGTTTTGTTAGTGTGCCATTGATTTTAAAATATTATAACTTAAGTGATTTTTGGTCAAGGTCACCATCATTGAAGGCCACTTTTAATTATATTTTATAATTAAAAGTGCTTTCGAAAACTATTGAAAAATTAAAAAGAAAAGTTCGAATTTATTTAAATGAAACCTAATTGAGAAAATTCGAACTCTTGAGGAGATATAAGGGTTTCATTGGGATTTGAGCTCATTATGTTTATGAAATGGATTTTTGATCAAGTCTTCTTCTGGAGAACGAAGCCAAGGGTTTCAGTTGTCTACAGGCATTGGAGAACGAGCCATCTTCAGTGTTGCAGTTCAGAGGCTGTGAAATATCAGCTGATCTATTGCATTCAGAGAGATCTTCATTCAGAAGTTATCACAGAACGTTCACAGAGTTTTCTTTCAGCTTGCTGCAATAATCAGGTTTTCATCAAAATATCGTTGCCTTTTTAGTTGCATGTTATCTGATCTTATTTGTAATCATTGCAGAAGATTAAATAATAGTCTGGCATCAGTATTTGAAATAGATTATGTTGTTTCCAGAGTTGTATTATTTTATTTAAATTTATATGCAATTTCTTTCAAAATCGCACTTCAATGGTTTATTCAATAAAAACGTTCAAAAACAAGCAAAACAGACAGTTTCAAAAAAACAGTGAGAACAGGGGTTCCTACACCGCCGCAGCGGATGAATTAGATAGTTGTATCTTCATGGCTGGTTATCTGCCTAATTGTTTCAGTTTCAATTAATAACTCCGTCATATGTTAGCACCTCGCCCTCAGTGGGATCTTGAGTGCACATTCTTGACGTTGAGTTTGTTTCATTTCAAGTTATTGTTTTTAGTTTCTCCGCCATATGACAACACCTCTCCTTCCTTGGGATTGAGTGTGCATTCTTGGCGTTGAGATCATTCAAACTTGGATTTCAATTTTAATGCTAACGCTAATTCAATTGGCGTAGTGTTGATTGTGTTGTGAAAATTTCAACGAAAAAATTGGTTAGCATATTTCATAATTATTTAACTTAACGCTTTATTATAAAGTCAATTTGACTTTATAAATATTATATCACTTAAATATATCATAAAGTGATTTAAAATTAAATCACTCAAGTATAAAGTGCGCTCAACTTGGGAAAAGCAATTATTTAATTGCTAACTATTGAAAAGTTATTAAAATACATTTTTTATGTATTTTATTTGAGAGCCAAGTCGTGCTTTCTTGAAACTTGTGCCTTTTGGGGATATAAGGCATTTTTGGCAAATCAAACTCGTTCATGATTATTTGACTTTGCCATTTTATTTGTCTGTGCTATTCTCTAAGATAGGGGTTTGAGCATTTCTGCCATTGGAGAACGAGTTTCTCTTCAGTGTTGAGCATTTTTTAGACTGTGAGAGACCAGTCGAATTAGTGCATCTGTGAGGGCTTCAGTTCAAAAGTCCATTTGATTTACATCAAAGTTCATGATTTGTTTGTTCAAAAATTTTCAATAAAGAAGCAGAGGGTTTGAGAGATTGGCGTCTTCTTTCCTTTGGTGGACAAGTTCTTATTTATGGCCGTACCTTTCATATAGATGTCATACATTCTCTTTGAAGTGTGTGGCTCTTCTGGCAAGGGTGTGTGACTTCTTGAGGCAAAACGCCTTCCTTCTTGGCATCTTCTGTGTTTCTTTGGTGGTGCCTATCCTTTGCAGTGACTTTCCTCCAGTTTCCAGGTGGGAGAAAGCAAATCTGGGGCCCAAGCATGCTATTCATCAGGTTTCAGCACTTCTTGCCTGGCAAGTGCATTATCCTTCTTATTTAATTATTCTGGAGAGATCCAGGTATGCTCATTGTTCCTGATCTGTTTGTAATTGATGAATAATGCCTATTTCATGAGTTGTTTCAATTATCTAGTGTAATCTCTAGTTTAATATCAATATATGTATGGCGTACCTTCTACTTCTGTCTAGAAACCCTTCTTAAAAAACTAAAAAAAACACAAAAAAGATAAGATAAAACTACAGGGTTTGAGTTGGAGCCAGCTGGGCTCATCACAGTGGTATCAGAGCTCTGATACCAGTGCCAGCCTGAGGGTTAGTAGTTTCTATGCGGTCACATCATAACAAGTTTGACAGGTACTACTCACGTAGGGGTCCTAATTATCAGAGAAGTACTTTTGAACCATTTACAGCGTTTTCGTTTAACGAATGAGAGGAAGATTTTGGCTTTGATAATATGGCAAATAGGGATGAGGAAGGTCCTTCTAGGAATCGTCTTGATAACGAAGAAAGAGAGGCCAGAGATGTACTAAGAGGGATGGTGGCAGGCCAAGAAGAGGTGGGGAACATCCTCCAACAGCTTAGTACCAATGTCCAGAACTTGACAGTTCAGAGAAGGCAGAATCAAGATCAAGATCAGGGGAAGTGTTCATGGAGAAGCTCGCAGGAATATTGCTCCAGCATGCACCTATGAAAGACCCACACGCCCTGCATTCACTAGAAATGATACTAATGAAGAGGAAGACGCTGAAGAGGGTGGTGACGTGAACTTTGCAGATAACATCATGACTATGCATGATGAATGGGATGCATTGCCTCTGAGAGTTAAGGATCACCTTAACTTTGATCGATTCATGAGCCAAAAGAGAGAACATACCATAAACAGGTTTGACAGGAGGCCTAAACAGTGGAATAATGATCTAAGGCAGGCTACCAACAAAATTATCTTAACTAATTTTGATGGCAGTGGCAGAGTCAGCACGTGCCTGGGTGAGTAAATTAGACACCTTCCTTACATTGTGTCCTATGATAGAGGAGGATGCTATTAGATTCAGAGCTCTCCACCTTGATGGCGTGGCCCATGATTGGTGGCACCACGGCATGGTAACACTCCACCATGACAGGATTACTTCTTACTAGGAGTTTACAGATCGATTGGTAGAGAGGTTTGACAAACGTGATCCCAAAATTTACTTCAGAGATCTTGCACAGTTGAAACAGTTGGGTAGTTTGGAGTCATACATTGGAGAGTTTTAGAGACTGTCAGTTATGGTGACAGGCATATCAGAGAGAAGGTTGATTATACTATTCATGGAGGGTCTATTTGAGCCCATGAAAGGTTGGATCAAGGCATTCGATCCACCTACCTTACAGGAGGCCATGAGGAAAGCTCGCATTGTGGAGCTTACCACACCACTAAAACAGTTTGGCTCAAAACCATCCACTTCCTACAATGATACCAAATCTGATCAAAAGAAGTTTGAAAATTCTGATCAAAAGAAAAAAATTGCAGCACCTCTAGATCGTGAAACACTTAACGATTTATGTAGGAAGAAGCTCTGCTTTTATTGTAAGGGCCCATATGACTTCAGCCATGACTACCCCCTCAAGCCTAAAGGACAAAATAGGCACATGGAGTGGTTCTTTGAGGGAGAAGAGGTGACTGATTTTTCAGACCAGCAAGCTGCAATTTATGATACAGATGAGGAAAAATCAGAAAATGAGGAAGAAAATGAGGTTCAAACTGAGCTACAGGAAGCTAATATGTCCAGCATGCAAAGAGAAGGTTCTTTTAGACTTTGTGGGATACTAGCTGGTCAAAGAGTCATTTCTCTTTTGGATACAGGTGCAACCCATAACTTTATTGATTCTCGGTTGGTGGAGAAGAGAGGCATTCAAACTCAGCAGTTTGAAGGTATTAGAGTTAAGGCTGCAGATGGGTACACTCTCAATTGTGAAAGGATGATTTCTGATTTGCCAATGAAACTCAACAATTTTGAGTTTAAGGCAGATTTCTATGTTGTCAACATGGGAGGTACAGATGTAGTTCTTGGCATGAAGTGGCTTCATGCGATAGGAGAGTTCACACAGAATTTATGTTACATGGAGATGAAATTTAAAGTTGATGGCACAAATCATGTTCTCAAAGCCATAAAGGACAACAATGTAAAATAAATTTCACTCCGAAGAATGGAAAGATTAATTTGGCATGACATGGTGGATTGGTCAGCAGAATGCAAGATAATGCCTTCACAGAAGGAGCAACAAGATTCTTCTTATCATCCAGATGTTCAGGCACTCTGAATCAAACATGCAAAGGTTTTGAGTGCTATACCACTAGGTAGACCTCCTGATAGAGGTATTGAGCATATTGTGGAGTTGGAGGAGGGCACAAAACCTATCATGATCACTCCTTACCGGCACCCCAAATGTTTGAAAGATGAAATTTAAAAGAAAATCAAAGAACTTTTGGCTATGGGGCACATTAGGCCGAGTAAGTCACCCTTTACTTCATCAGTTGTTTTGGTGAAGAAAAATGATGGTACACTGAGAATGTGTATTGACTACAGGATGCTCAACAGGAAGACTATTAAGAACAGGTATCCCATACCACGGATTGATGAGTTAATAGATGAGCTACATGGAGCTTGCTATTTCTCGAAGATTGATTTGAGGACTGGGTACCATCAGATCAGAGTCCAAGAGGAGGATATTGAGAAAACCGCATTCAGATGCCACTGTGGACATTATGACTTCTTGGTTATGCCATTCGGTTTAACCAACGCTCCAACCACTTTCCAGTCCACAATGAACAGGGTTTTCCATCCTCACTTGAGGAAATTTGTTTTGGTGTTCTTCGATGACATGCTGGTTTACAGCAAGTCTTGGGAGGAACACATAGTTCACTTGGATGCAGTATTGAGCATACTTGATAGGGAGTCCTTGTACGCCAAGGAATCCAAGTGTGCACTGGGCATGGGAGAACTTTTATACCTGGGTCACATCATCAACAATGAGGGAGTCAGTATGGATTCAGAGAAAGTTCGTGCTATCATTGATTGGCCTACACCTGAGACATTGACACAACTCAAAGGGTTTGTAGGTTTATGCGCCTTCTACCGTCGGTTCGTTAGTGGATTCCCGCGACATGCATCGCCACTAACCGATTTGACTAAGAAGGGAGCCTTTGTGTGGACACCTTTAGCACAGGCGTGCTTTGAGAAGTTTAAACTTCTCGTGACTACATGTCCAGTTTTGGCATTACCAGACTTCACCAAGCCG
>VDFB02274515.1:0-12078 GCA_007258455.2 Sequoia sempervirens | reverse complement strand
TTTTGCTTTCCTCCTTAGGGTTTAGGACCTAGAAGGATAATTTTCTCTAAATTTCACTCAAGAACAAACCCTTGAGATCTTAATGCAAAGGAGAAAGAGATCTTGCAAGAGGGTTGTCTTAGGGACTGAATGCAAACTAATAATGGGTGCCACCAAGTAAGAACGTGGAAAGCCAAATAAAATGCAAGATGCAACACTAAAACCTAATCCAATGCAATGACCTATGAAATTTGACCTAGAAAAGTAAATGAAACAACACAAAGAACCACATAAAAGAATGTCTGCACATGGGAATTTGGAAATGACTTAGTGGAGCTCTAAAACACTAGAAATTTTTCCTTTAATGTTGAATGGGACTCATTCGCCAAGCTAGCTGAATTGGTCCAAAATTCAAAAAACTATACAGAAACAAGAATCTGCCAAATCGGTATCTGAATCTACAAAAGTTTGAATTTTGACTAGAACTGGGACTCATTCACCAAAAGTGGTGAATCAATCCAGTTAGGCTTTTCTAAAGCTTCAAAGGTTGATCCTACTCTTCTCAGTTTGCTTTGTTCTTCTTGATTGATTTCTAGATCCAAAATTTTTATTTGTAACCTATAGGTGTTCTCCAATGTTCTCCAAGGCTTGATGACAACTTTGACAACTTTGAATGATTTGAAAAAAATTCTTCAATCTTTCTTCTTAGGAAATCTAGAACCTAGACCTGTAAATCACAAACAAAGGAGAGGGAAAAAATGTTATTGGGTTAGTGAATAGGGGTTTTCCTTTGTCAAACCTTGTTTTGGTAATCAAACCTTGAAATAGAATGAAATAGAAATGGAGTTCATGATGAATGAAAAAAATATGATGTTGCAACTCACCAAACCCTAACAATAAGAGGCTGCAACCATGTATGAAGTGGTTCCAATGGATGTAGATCTTGATTCTTTCTTGAGGGTGATAGATCTTCAATGAAATGCTTGCTTGAATCACAAAATCCTACACCACAATTGTTAGCTCAAAAACAAACATGATGCATGAAGTCTTTGACATGATGATTGATGTTGAATGTTTCTCTAAAATGCTTGATAATTTCCCCTTGAATTCTCTTGAATAATCTTGTGAATGCTTGTGAAATAAAACTTTCTATAAGAATGATCATTCAACTTGCTAGTTGAAAAATGAATGAAAGAATCTTGTATTTATACTCAATTATGCAAGAATTATTGAAATTAGAACACTACAAGTTGACATAAGATCTAGGAGAATAAAACCCCACCAAAAATTTGAATTAATTTTGATTTTGGGCCACAAGGGACTCATTCAACCAAGGTGGTCAATGAGTTCCACCAGGCTTAATTTTTGGGACCATTTTAAAAAATTCCTTGAAATATGTGAAATCTAGTTTGGGACCAAAATATCTAGGTGGGAATCATTTTCCCAAGGTGGAGAATGAGTCCTAGATCACTAAATATGGGACATTTAAACCTGAAACACCTGAATTATGATTGGCTAGAATGATTTGTGTTAGGATTATCCTTGAAAGATGTAATAAATGAGGCTTGTGGATGCAAAATAGGGCCAATTAAAGCACAAGAAAGCCCAATTATTAATGACAAGCCTAGAAAAGTGTGAAAGTGTGTTACAACACTTTACAACACTTTAAAAAGGCATGATTAAGGTTTATTTTGATTAAAAATAGGTTTATTAAGTTCAGCTAATTGATAAAACCTTAGTAAAGTGTGAAAGTGTGTTACAAAACTTCACAACACTTTAGCAAGGCACCATTTAAATACATTAGTTAACAAGGGCCCAAGACCTAATGTGAATGTTTCAACTACATTACAACACTAAATCAAGGAAACATTAAGCTCAATTCCTCAAGGAGGGCCCAAACAAGTGTGAAAATGTCCTCGACAACATTTTTTGACACTAAATTTAGCCCCCACTTTAGTGCGAGGATGAAATTGCTTCAAAATCACACCAAAGTAGAGAAAAACACATCAAGAGGGGTCCAAGTGTACCAATGCCAGTAAGATGGGATGACAATGATCAAGAGGGGCGATAAATCCCTAGGATCAAGATCCCATAGCAAACCAACATAGGCACAAACGAAGATACATGAGAATGATATAAAGAGAAACAACAAAGCACAAACATACACTATCAAAGACGACAAATATAAAAGATAAAAGAGTCGGATCAAGCTTCGATCGTTTGTCCATCATGATGAGGATCAGATCTAGGTTCTTTGTCCAAAAAAAAAGCATACTCACTCTGAGGCAACAAAACTCCTAGCTAGTCGTTGGGTGAGAAGTCCTAGAAGGTGAGACACATACACACATGTGGATGGTATGCACTCACACACACACGAGTGGCTATGGAGAAAATCATGCCTCAGTCGGGCTTCCCACTCAAACCATACCAAAGTTATACCCCCTAATAACTTTAATAAGGTGTCACACAAAAAATGATTTTTGAGCTTCATGAGACAACCAAAACTTTGTATACTTGGATCCCATGAACAAACAAGATGGCTCTATAGACATATAAGTTGTGTTATGGAAGGTGGCCATATAATTGCAAATATAAAATGCAAAATGAGGAATGTTCAAAGGAGTCTTTCTTAGTTCACACAAGGTCTTTAACTTAAGGAACATTGTGTCTAATGTCTCCAAGAGAGGACCAATCAAAGAGTAGAAAATTTGCAACTTAGGGGATGTAGTGTGTCGCATCAAGCCACTAAGAGGAATTTAATATGCTAAGAGAAATAACGCTCTTGAAGGACACCACACCCAATGTCATCCACGAAGTGAGAAACACATCATATGAAATAAGAAAACTGCACCATGAACCATGAAAAAGAAAAATGAAAAAGAATAATACCAATTTATGCCCCCACTTTAAAGAAATTGCTAAAGACCATGTTGTGAGTAATTAATTTAGAGTAGCAAATGATAAATTCAAACAAAGAAGAAATGAGAGATAACTTAGAAAGCTCTATGCCAAGTCATATGTTTCCAAGTAAAGCCACGCCATGTAAGAGTAAAAGAAAAGAGAGGGGTTGCCCCCAAAATGAAAACACCAAACACATAAGGGATATATGGATTTGTGGTCAGTATGTTCTTATTGCAATGGTTTTAGAGAGTTCAAAATTTTCATCATTCCCCAAATACACATAGAACTAGAAGAATGGCACAAAGAGAGTGAAAACAAAGAAAAAACTTTTAAGTCAACATGGAAGAGACATGAAAGTCTTGACGCCCTATGTCATCCTCGAAAGGAAAACACAAGACAAAGAAAAAAAAGATAAAGAGGGTAAAGATGTATGACATAAAGAAGAATGAAGGTGGACTTAGAGGAATGTCACAAAGAGAGAGAGAATGTCAAACTCAACATCACATAGACAAAGCATAATTGAAGTCTAATACCATGCACCTCAAGGCTCAATTAGAAAATGTTGAAATTACCAATAAAATGTTGTTGTTTAGTGTTGTTCGATGTTGTTTGATGCTTTTTAGGGTGTTTGATAGTTGTTAAGTCAATTTTACATATCTATATTTTCCCCCTCTTTGATACAAAGTACTAGTTGCTTTGTTTCAAAGATTTTGTTTTTAAGATCAAGCTTTCTTTTAAAAAACATTTATGCTCCACTATGCCCCATTGTGCCCTAGTGTTTAGTAGAATGGTGGAAGGACTATATGTTGCCCCCTCGAGAGGTTGGCCAAAAAAAGGTCATTTTCGAGAGCAAGCTCACGACACTATCTTGTTTTAGTTCCAATGTTTTGAGTTTGAAGAATAAGATCTATAGGTCACTTGTTCCTTGTTTCGATGTTCCTGTGAGTTTCTAATTTGAAAGTAGGAAGGTTCCCTAAGTATAAATAAGGGTTTCCTAGGTGAAATTAGGGTTTCTTGAGGTTTAATATAGGCATTTAGTCTTCAAATTGGCTCATTTGTGCTTTGAGCCTATAGCTAATTCTTATCTCTAGTTTTTCCATTATGTTAATTTTCGAGGAACAATGCCGAGATTTGAGGGTGCCCCACATCGTTTTGAGCTTGTTCAGGAGTTTGGACAACCTTTAGGCGTCGGTGGCCTGATATGTACCTTCTTGCTTTTTTCTTTGGTCTTGTTTCATTCTCGTTATGTGTGTACAAAGTTTCTTGAGTCACTAGTAAAGTTTTTGTTATTCTTGCGCACTGACATTAGTTTCCTCACCTTTACTAGGTCAAAATCTCGTTTTGACACTAAAAACCTCACACTTGACTTAAAACCTCGTGCTTGACTAGAAACCTCGCTTCAGTTTCATGCTCTTGCTTTGAAAGCTCGCCCTTGACCTAAAAAATTGCTTTTGCTTGCTCTGGATTCTAAAACCTTACACTTGACCAAGCTCACACTTGATTGAAAAGCTCACCCTTGACCTAAAAGCTCCAACTAAGACTTAAACATATATAATCTAACTCAGAGAATGATCAAAAGAAATATAGAATCTCCAAACCAATTTTACCAAAACTAAATAAATTATTGCATAATATCTCTAACCAAACAATGGAATTTGAAATGATACTTTTAGCATTTTTATAAAATCTCTCTTATAGCTCAATTAATTTCTCTAATAATACAACTTGGAACATGCAAAAAAGAGGGAATAGTAAATAAAAACAAACAAATAAAACAACATTAATAGACCGAACCTTTCTATTGAAGGACATCGCCATTTAAAAAAAAAAAAAGTGTATTAAATTCAACCATAATAGGATCCCATATAGTTTTAATATTCTTGGAAAATAAAAGAGGAAAACTAAGGTAGGAATCAAGGAAATAGCCTTTTTCTAAAAGTAGACACATGTACATATAAAAAATTGCTCAATACCTTTAGTATAGAGGGAAAAATTCATAGATCTAAATTTGTTCATAAGCTCACCTAAAGACATATGATAATTAGGTAAGAGACCCCTTTATCTTCATCTAAACTATTCTAACCTAAGCTACAAAAATCATAATTTCATATGTAAATTGTTGATTAATCCTAGTACACTATTAAGAAGGGGATTTCAAATCTTCAAGAAATCCCTCATCTTTAATGTACCTTCTATAATAATTAAATAATTTATTTCATGAATAGATATAATCTCATTTGTTATTTGTTAGTCTTTTAAAAATCCCTATAATCATTAGAAATCAAAAAAATAAAGAGTCTTTAGTCTATTCACAATCATAAAATATTTCGTAAATATGAATTATATCATAATTTTCTAGGTTAAATTTTGATAGATTTAAATGTCATTTTATGTCAACTAGTAACCTAACAAACATACCACATTGGAAAATTCTATTTAATTTCTCTTGTAATGTTGTATAATATTCGAAAGCAATAGTTATGTAATTTAGAAGATAAATAAAATTCAATATCATATGTCAACATTAATTTAGGAATATTGTGATCAACCCTTGTTCAAGAAAGAATTATTCTCGATTCAACCACTAAAATATTATTCAAAATAAGAAAAATAATCATATAAATTTTTTATAATCACATACTTGTAAGCATATTTAGATAGAGTAAGGCATTTTCTAGAAGGTTATAAGATATCACTTTTCATCAATTGAATTTAAACTAAATAAAATTTCAATCCACTAAAATTTGGGCCCTCCATTTTTGAGTGAGGAAGAAATCTCAAAGCCACTAAAAATTATATCCAAAATGCATCATTAGAAGGAGAATTGAATTTTGACATATTTAAAACTACCAGTCAATCCAATAAACATTTTTTTTTAAAGACACTTCCAAAATTATTTAAAACAGAAAATTCAACTAAAATCTCATTCCACTAAAAATTAGATAAAAAAATATATCATTATAACAAGAATTCAATTTCACACATTCAAATCTACCAGTCAATCTAATAAGAAATCACTTTGATATTACCATTTTGATATTTCTAGATCATTCTATAGCCATGGTCAATTTATTTATCCAAACATTTGTATAAGAAATCACTTTTTATCTCTTAAATTTAGATTAAAAAAAAATTAAATCCAGTAAAATTTGGGCCCTCCATTTTTGGGTGAGGAAGAAATCTCAGCCCACTAAAATTGGATCCAAAATGCATTATTAGAACCATAATTGAGTTTTGGCATATTTAAAACTACCAGTCAATGGAAGAAACATATTTTTTTGAAAGATAGTTTAGAAAGCATTTAAAACAGAAATCTCAGACCACTAAAAATTAGATCAAAATACATCATTAAAACAAGAATTTGGTTCAAGAGTGCTTATCCACTTTAACATCAACTCTATCAATCATTTGTATTGGATTTCTTAAAAAACTGTCTATCATTTGACATTCAAAAAGAAAAAAACACCAAATTTTAACACATTCAAATCCACCAAATTTTAACACATTCAAATCTACCAATCCATTTAATAAGCACAGTTTGAAAGAACATTTAAAACAAAAGATTCAACTGAAAAATGAATTTAACCTTATCCATATGATGGTGTTTAACATCAACTCTATCAATCATTTGCATTGGATTCCCACAAAATCTGTAAATCATTTGACGTCCAAAAGAAAAGTGGAATACCAGCTGATGAGAAAAGAGTGGAAACGTCTGGCCGTCGTATATACTTGATGTTTATCAAGGAATAATGCCATAAATAATTTGCAATAGATTTTTATGAAACATAACAAAGTTTGTGAATCGTACACAGAACTCGTCATGCCACGCCCGGGCTTAAACATCACACACGCTAGGTCGATGTTGTGGGCCCCACTTCAACCATCCCGCTTCCGTTCGCTGTTTCCGTTTCCATTACTTACATGGATTCCGGTAATGTGTTTAAATTGCCGGTAAATTTATTTAAATCGGTTCTCCCGCCCACCTGCACCGTTGAATCCTCCGCTGCACTCTTATCAGTTTTCATTTGCCAGCGTACAATAGGTTTCCAACTCTATTAGTTTCCAGAGATCACAGTTGGAACAGATTCAGAAACTTTCAATCAAATGTAAGTCGCAGTGGAATGTTGGACTTGGCAGTCTTTGCCAGCGTCCTCCCTGGGAGCTTCAGAACGGAGCATGGGCATCCATCGCAGGATGAAGGAAAGATGAAAGTTCATATGTAGCCGTAACTGCCCTGGTAGACATGTATGCAAAATGGGGCAGTATAGACAAGGCACGTGAACTGTTTGACAGAATGCCTCCAAAAAAATTGTTCTCATGGAATGCCCTGATAGCAGGATATTCACAAAATGGATTTGTTCAGAAACTTTCAAGCAAATGCAATTAGCAGGTGTAATGCCAGACTCTACAAGCATTGTCAGCGTCCTTACAACTCGTCCAAAAATGGGAGCTTTGGAATAGGGTATGGACATCCATCAAAGCATAAAGTACAGAGGAATTTTGTTGGATGTAGTATTTGCAACTGCTCTGTAGACATGTATGCAAATTGTGGAAGCATACACAAGGCAGGCGAACTGTTTTACTATGTGCCTCAAAGAAATTTGGTTCCATGGTTGTAGGATACGAACAAAATGGATCTCTTGATAATGATTTAAAAAATTCAAGCAAATGAAATTGGTTAAATCACATACAAAAATAGGTTTTAGGAGTATTTATAGTGATGATGCTTTTTAATTAGAATCCAAAAATGTTGTGACTTATGTTCTTTCTCTCAAACATTTATGCAGATGTGGGCAAGTGGTGTGAGGTTTAAGATTGATAAATGGTCAAACATTTATGCAGATGTGGGCAAGTGGTGTGAGGTTTAAGATTGATAAATGGTAAAGGTATAATAGGATTCTTAGCTGTAGTTGGATTGAAATCCATGAAATGGTGTGTGCTTTATGTGTAGAGGATAGCTCACATCCACAAACACCGGAGATCTATGCAAAGTTTGAGAGATTAGCTTGAGAGATGAAGGCAGCAGGGTATTTCCCAAGTTCAAGACATTTACTTAGTGAAGAAAAGGAGGGAAATGAGTTATTTCTCTACCATCATAGTGAAAAGTTGGCCATTGCTTTTGGTTTGTTAGATGCATCCCAAGAACAACTATTATAGTTATTAAGAACCTTCAATATGTGTTGCTTCGTACACTACAATGGAATTTATCTCCAAGATTGTTGTAAGAGAAATTGTTGTGACAAACATGAATTGTTTCCATCATTTTAAATAGACAAAATGTTCTTCTGAAGATGATTGGTTATGCTAAATAAAGTAATCTAAAAAATAGGCTTTCACTATAATAATGTGCACTATGTCACGCCTACACTAATAATGAAGGAAGAAGGTTTTATTGTCAGATTCTAGAAAGAAAAAAAATGGTTTTGTTTTTGTTTTGAATATTTGGCAATCTAGACCATGATGTTGGCTTCGTAAAATTAGATGCACAAAGTGCATATACACTATTAGGGTATCGATCAAAGACTTATTTTATGATAACATGAACATTTAATTAAATTGTTTTCATAAACCTACATATGTATGAAATGAAAAGTTGGATAAGTTAGAGAAAGAGAAAAACAAAAGGTGAGGAACACTTCAAGTAAATTGAAAGATGCTTGACTAGTAGGAAATGGGAGATGAGGGCTCACAATTACCCTCGTCATTTTCTACAGTCCTTTTATTTGGATTAATTGTCAAAATGGGACATCATCAATTTAAGTGGCAATCAAGTGCATAAGATATGGGCATGTGATTGATTGACTCACTAACTAGGAGCATCTAATCATACATGATAGTGTCTAAAGGTTGTATGGTCCCATCTTCCTAGTTACTTGGAGGAACATCAAAATCGATAACCTTGTACATAATCACCCCTCTACCTATTATGGTAGGATATAATGAGTGGGAAACATTTGAATGTTGGATATCTTTTATAGAAAAATTGATAGAATAAATCTCTTCTACCATAATGGAAAGCCCTTGCTTCTATTTGATAGAATCTAGATTGACCCATTATCATTATTATGGTTTAGCTAGGATTTTGATTAAAATAATGATTAACCTTGAATCTAGTGTGGTTTTTGCAGTCCCTTTGAATGTTGATGATTGTCTCCTTGTGTAGGAAATAATGATTTAAAGATAGGACAATCCACCTTGATTGTAAAATTCCTATGATGACACCATTTCTTCCATGATACTTTGACTGTAGTAGTTGTATCAATACTCCTTTGGTAGTTAAGGCGTGATTATTACCCTAAATTAATTGTCAAAACAGGACATGATAGTACCCATGGATTGATGAAAACATTCTAGAGAATAAAGGTTTTTTTACTATCACAAAATTGGTGTGATTATTCTTATGAGCATAGTGTAGTAGTCCCTTCAGGATAATTGTTTATGGTTACACAATGAAGTGAAGTTATAACTGTGCAAAAGTGTTATGTCGCAATGATTACTTCCTTACTTGATAACAACCTAATTTATATATATGTTTGACAAGATTTTGTATTTAAACATATTCTCCCATCTTTATGATAGTCTTTATGAATAAAATATTAAACCAAGTGATGACAATTCTTCAGTGGTATTGGATTATTAATGGAGTGATTATTGTCCTAAGGATGATTAGGTTCATGGAATTCATCATGATAACACTTCTCTCATTTATGATAATTATTATTGTAATGATGATTATCAATATGTCTAGAGGTTAATGCTAGAGCTTGAGGGTAGTAAGGTCCCAAGTACCATGATTAACTTTGGTGTTGATGGAAATTTCCCCTTAATAAGGTAAGACATTATAATAGTTCAACAATAATTTAGTAACATGCCCAAAGTTTACCCTATTTTTTTCACCTAAGTTTTAACCCATGTATGAGAAAAGATCAAGTTCACCAACACATAGCAATAAAATTTTCTAATTCAATAACACAGATGCACATTTGAAATAAACCCATTCCAAATTACATTGCATGAATAAAGTAGCATTAAACATAATCCCAAGTAATGAATACATCTTTCATATACATTTTCCAAATAGATTCAATAACATAATTACAAATGATAGCTTACAAGAGCTTAATGTACAAGAACATATTGGTCAAGTTATCCTCAATCGAAATACATGTATATCTTCATCTTCTTTTGTTTCACACAAGTCTTGACTACCAACTGTATGAGGGAGAGCATCACCCAAGTTCTTTTCCTCCAACCACATACTTAAGCGATCCCATGCATATCCTTATATCTGGTAGGATGGCCCTACCCTTCAATGAAGAGATGGTATGAAAACCCTCTAATATAATTCCTACCTGAGAATGGTGTTGTGTCCTACATAACTAGTGTCTCCATACACTAGATACCCACCTAACATGCATGACACTCCCTAAGTTAGCTATGCAATCTTGGTTCACAGTGAACTGACAAAGTGTATGTAGTGGTAACTAAACTTACTTTGGCCATATATTTATCATATATAATAAATATAAATGCTCAGTACTTACTTTGAGTGATTTTGTATGTTCACCCACCCCCTTGTTCGACTTGGAAACTCTATATGACCATAATTAGCTCTTGACTAGGTTTGACCTCAATAAAAATAACAAGATTCCATTCCAAAAAGTGATGTCACACTTAATTGATCTAATTGACCAAATAGGTTAATCCCAACCTCTAGCTTATGCTAGCCCAAGGAATAAACTAACTTCCTACTTCCAAGGAAACATGAATAACCACTTAAGGATAAACTACCAGCATGGTTTACATATCATCTTATCCTATCAATGATGACATAATACATATAACATGATATTATTCCCTTTGCATTACTATCATCATAATTCATGTAAGCATATAAGTAGTATACAATAAACTAGGTGAAGGGGAGAATTTTGTTGGTCCTATGCTTGGGAGATAGAACAACAATCTTCTATACTCTCATTCAAGGATGGCCCTAGAGATATCAATGCAAAGCAGAAATATATCTTGTAATAGGGCTATCCTAGGGGTTGATTGTAAATTAATGAGGGGTTCACCACCAAGCTAGGGCTTAGAAAGAAAAATGCAATGGAAGATGTAATTCTTAACCCTAATATGATGCAATCTTTCACTAAATGACCTAGAAAAGTATGTAAAATAGAGTTCAAAAAGATGTAAGATGAAATGTGTGCACCTGGAAATCTAAAGATGACTTGATGGAGCTCTGAAATGTTGAAAATAGTGACTTTAATGTTGATTGGGACTCATACGCCAAGCTAGGTGAATCAGTCCAAGATCTGGGTTTCTATGTCGAAACAAGAATCTGGCAAATGGCTATCCAAATTTGTAAAAACCTAAAAATTGATCTAAAATGGGACTCGTACGCCAAAAATGGTGTATCAGTCCACTTCGGGTTTTTTGAAGCTTCAAAGTCTGAATCTGGTCTTCAATGTCTACTCTATCCTTCCCAATTGATTTTCAGATTTGAAACACTGATTTATAACCTGTAGAAGTCCTCCAATTATCTCCAATGCAAGATGCCAACTTCAATGACAACTTTGAACACTTTGACAAATTTTTCCAAGCTTGCTCTTCAACGTGTCTTCAACCTAAACCTACAAATCAGACACTAAAGAGAGGGAAAAATATTGTTTTGTTAGTGGAAATGGGTCTGCCTTGGTCAAACCCCATTTTGGTAATCAAACCTTGAAATGAAATGAAATAGGAAAAGAGAATGATGAATGAAAAAAATGCAATGTTGTAACTCACCAAACCATAGAAATAAAGTGTTGCAAACATGTATGAGATGACTCCAATGAATTTAGACCTTGAATCTTGCTTGAACATGATAGTTCTTGAGTTGAATGCTCGCTTTAATTATGAAACCCTACATCACAATTTTTAGCTCAAAAAAAAACATGATGTGTGATGACTTTGACATGATGCTTGATTCTTGAATAATGCTCTAGAATGCTTGATAATCTGCTCTTGAAGACTCTTCAATGTTGTTGTGAACTCCAATTTTCTATTATGAATGCTCATTCAACTTGCTAGGTGATCTATTGAATGCTTAGATGAAAATGAGTGAAAGAACCTTGTATTTATACTTAATTATGAAAGAATTCCCAAAATTACAACACTACAAGCCGACATCAGATCTAGGAGGATAAAATCCCG
>VDFB02274514.1:0-28903 GCA_007258455.2 Sequoia sempervirens | reverse complement strand
TCTAATATCATGATTTTCATCCCTCATGTGATTGTCCTCCTCATTTATAAGTCTTCAAAATTTTATCATGATTTCCTCATAGATTTCAATTATATCATGTGACCTAGGGACATCCTTACTAGGATAAGATGATCCATAGTAGTACTAAAATATTTGCTAACAACCCAACTTCCTTCATTTCTTGTAATATTCTTCAAGGTGGTTTCATAGCAATTAATGAAAAAATGATTTACAAGTCTATGCTCTAAGGTACATAATAATCATAAAGATTACTATGCCTTGACATCCTTCATTACTAAGATGAGGACCTTATCATTGAAAAAAAATAGTTAGTTTACAACTTCACACTCAATAAAATCAAACAAGGAAATTGCATATGTTAATGGAAATATTTTGAATTAATTACAATGTTATCTTTGTGATACTAGATGTATTTTGGGACCATCTCCTCTATATTTGTGACATGGTATGGAATTTTCAAGCAATAAATTATCATGAAAATTATCTTATGTCATATAGGACTAGCCAATTGATTATTAATATCCTATAAGAGTGAAATGGTAGAGTTTTAAATGAGTTGATCTTCATCTTGATACTAGTGTTAATGAAACTTTTACCCTTGCTAAGATAATCCTCTTATTTCATGGCTGACTTTTAATTGATGGCTTACAAGGTGAAAATGATCATAATTTAGTACCAACTAAAATCCTACATAGAACCTATTATTATTATTATTTATTAGGATAACTTTAATAAAACTATCTAGGCACATGACCATCCTATAAGATTTATAGTAGCCTTAATAACCATGAAAATCCTAAATTTTATGGCTTTAATGATTTCCTAAGAGTATCCTTTTGTCATGTTGTTGTTATCTATTATAGCAAAATGATAATACATAGGAAATTAAATAAGTGTCTGGTCTAATTATGATAATAACCTAGTATGATTGTTATCTTATGGAAACATTGGTACTCCTACCGAATGCCATGAAAGAGTTATAACTCATGTGTTCATAAGAGGCATATAAATTATAGAAGTAATGAATGACTGTATTTTATGTCTTTTCATCATAAACTCCACTTAATTATATTCTTCTTTGTTGTCTCTAACTCCCTCTTGACAATTCCTAGTGTCAATAATAGTTGTATGGATACCATAAAAATATTCTAAAAGTGTAATATCCCCCATGATGCTATTAGGATAGCCTAAGTAAGATTATAGTCCATTAGTCATTATATAACATCTTGTGCATATGAACTTGATAGTATTATTGTAGGCACGAAGAATTATTTTTGATGGTATATTTATGGGCTAAGTAACTAAGATATACTATGTTGCATTATTTATTAGTTTAATTTACTATCTTATTGTTGTAGTAATAGTCCCTGGATATCATTTATTGTCAACAACATGGTTGTTCTCAAATGGTATTTGACTATTCCACTTGGTTTTGTGACACATCTTTGTTCTTTATTAGTAGACTATTAACCTTGTGAGGAATGAATTTTTACACTTCCCTTTATAATCATAGAGTTGGTAATGAAGAGATAAGTCACTATCTAGAGTTTGGTGAAAGTACTTGTCAAGGTTATTTTCAATTTTTATTAGTGTTGAATGTTGACCAACCAAAGAAAAAAACCTTTACTATGTAGAACACTCATGTAAAAATGATAAACAATTTAATTTCTCTCAACAACCATACTTACACTCTAATGGTGAAATGTTTATTAATATGAAATAAGCTTATTTTTGGCTTGAATGAGTTTCTTGGATCTAAGAAATGATGTTGACCTTTAAATAAGCATTCAAAGTACACAAAGAAAGTCAAATTTATTAGATCCTACATTATTATACTTGCATGCATGTCAAGAAACAAATGACCATACTAAAATGATATTTTTTTAGGATTTTTATAAAAACTAGACCCTTGTAATTCTATCTATGTTCATGGTTGAAGAGTTATGCATAGATACAACATATTTTATCTTGATTTCCTAAAATATTAGGATATATTTATCAATATTTGCATGTAGAAATAAATGGGTTTTACAAGAATGATGCTTCCTTAGCATTGAGATTTAGAATGAGGTTGTAAATCACTACAATTAGTTAACCCCAAGGTTAAAATCCAACCAAAAAAGATGTTAATAAAAAAATTCCACATTCCAACACTAAACATACATAGTAATAATCTAGTTGTCTCTTTTCAACAACTGTAGGGGGAGTTTGATATCATAGATCACATGTGATAGACCTTGTAGTTAGTGTTAGACACCAAAAAACTCCTCATATAGCTTTTATAGGGGTTGTGGATCCTATTTGACAATTATAGCTCTATCATTATAGCTAGGTGAGAGTTTGCAACACATACCAAACTATCAATTTTTTCCACAAAAGTATTGAGAAAATATAATGTAATTAGTGATGTACTAAAGGGAATCTAATAGTGTATTCAAGGTAGGCCATATATCCAATGATCCTTGTTCAAATCCTCATTCTAAACTACCTTCTTATCATTCTTTAAATTTAAATTCTTGACAAAAAATGTTATTTTAAAGATAATAAAGGGTTTCAATGCTTCAAGGAGGGTTTGCAAAGGTTGTAAATTTTCCAAAACAACTTCCAAGCTATTTATAAGACTATTTAATAGTTTTATGAGAGTTTAAAGGGGTTAATATCATGGTGAACACTTATAAACTATTCTAATGTATGAACAACTAGTAACATAGCATAAAAGGTCTCCATAAACACTAAAATCAAGAATTCTAACTAGCTCAATAATTCTAACTATAATAACTTAGAGAATAGCTAGAAAAAAAATTACAAACAAGAGGTGGATCTGAGAACCCAAATCAAACTGAGTGACACCACAAAACTAATACCTTGTGTATTGGAAAAAAAATCTAGCTAGCACAAAAAATCAGATTTTATAATGTAACCAACTCATCAAGAACCAAGGAAAACTAGAACACTTCAAGCTAGAAGAACATTTGATCAATAAGCTTGAAAATAAAAAAGGGACTCATCAATTTTTTTTTGGGAAATGGCATGTGTATGAAAGGCACAACTTGTTTCTAGAGATATCTTTGTAAGATATTAATAAGGAAAAATAATTACATAATCCTACATTATTAGGATGGATGTTATATTTCCAAGTAAGTGTAGATGTGCATTTTGCGTAGCTTTGATGAACTTCAAAAGTGTATAGAATCACATGATTGTTAGATACTAAATTTCATAAAAAAGAAAATATAGCTAGAGTAATTCCATATTAAAGAACAAGAATTTGATAGTTTTTTGCAAATTACTTCCAACACTTAAAATAGGTTAGATCAAGAACTTCAATGAATCATGAACTAGGAAAGTGATCATAGAAATATGGTTTGTGAATAACACTTGTAAGGAAAAGCATGAAAAATATATAAAATGTGTCTCAATGCATTATCAAGTACAAGGTTATATTACATGCACTCCCTATTCAAAAACCTTCTTGATGGGAAGGCCACTCCTAAGGTACCAATAAAGTGTAGGCTTACATAGGTCAAAATTTATTAAGAGCTAACTATTAAAGCCCTTGGATAAATCAAGGGACGTATTAGCAAAAATATTTGAGGTAAATTATAATTGCCTAGATTGAAACCACTATCATGTGGCTCTTTGCAAGATTCAATGATCTAAAGTTTAAATAACTTAAGTATGGGAGGTTGTTGCTTGAATTAATTATAATAAGTCTTAGAGTCCCTTAATGGTAATTTCTCTATCAAATCTATCCTTTCAAACTAGCTTCATTTGCAATATTAAAGCCTATTTTTGTTTTGAAGTCTTAATAACCCTTGAACATTTATTTGTATGTGATTTGTAAGCACCAAGAAAACACATCCACAAAACTACCATAGGTTTAGTTGGCATCTTAATGATAAGGTTTAGGGTGTCCTCAAGATACACAACATAGGCAAGAAACTCAACCATGCACACAATGATCAATTGTAGGTGTAATGCAATAAGGGTTACTTGTGTGAATGAAATATGTACAACCCTCCTCCAATAAACTTGAATGGTTGCATGCACATGGAACAAAAAAAAGCTTATATGCTATAATATTAGTATATATTCCCAGATACTTCATTAATTCAAACATTTTGAAAGCATCTTCACCAAATCCATTTTATGCATAACCTACAAAAAACTCATTCCATGTGACCATATTTCTCTAAGGAATTTTGTTAAACAATTCACTTGCCTTTATTTATGATTCCACATTTTCCATACATAATGTTTAACTAATTTCATTTAGTTTGTAAATATTTGTCAAGGAATGTATTTTGTTCATATCCTACAATCATGGCATTCAATGAAACCAATTTTTTTTGAGGCACATTGTCAAATAGTTTTCCTGCCTTGCATATACTTACACACTTTGTATACATCTCTACAAGAAAGGTTACAACTACTTGTGGACAAATATTTTGGCACCCTAATGCTCTCTAATACTTCTAGGGTTTTTTACCTAAAAGGAGAGAGATGGGCCAAAATGTGCAATGTCCCCACTCAAAACTAATGTAAATATGAATGAAATATGCCTAAATATGCTATCCTAATGCAATAAACTGATAAATGAAATGAATTATTAATGTAAAACCTAAGAAATGCAAGTTGTTTGAAAACATAGTGATGTATGCAAAATGACCTAAGAATTCAAGTAAATGATAACAAAAATGAAAGAGACTGGAGAGGTGCACCTAGAAGTTGAAATGTGATGCAAAGAGGCTCTGGAATCCTACAAAATATGTTGTTGAATACAACTAGGAAACTTATGCCAAACTAGAGGACTTAGTCCTATTTCAGGGAGATTTTTCCAAAATAGGTTTTAGCCAAATGGGTATCCAGAAATGTAGAAATCACTTTTCAGGTTTGGCAGTGGGACTAATTCACCACTGATGGCAACTTAGTCCACCTTCATCTTTCAAGGATTTCACGACAGGAACCTGTAGCTCTTGGTCTACACTTCTCTTCTTGACAGGTGTTTGGTTTTGATTATGTAGAAATCAGGCTGAAAATAGGTCTCCAAGCTTCACTTAGGGCTTTGTTGACTTGAATGAATTTGATGAATTGAAAAACCTTTTAACACCTTTTCTCTTTGACAAATCTACATACAAGACCTGCAAAACACGTGCAAAGAGGGGAAAAGTGTTAAGGAGTTGAGTAGATAGGGGTTTGCCTTTGTCAAACCCCAATTTGGTAATCAAACCCTTGAAAATGAAATGAAATAGAAAAGGAATGATGAATGAACAACATACAATTCTACAACTCACCTAACCCTTGATGTAGAAATTTGAAGATATGCAAGTAGATGGTCAATGAGACGTGATAATACCTAGAATGCTTGAGAATTATGAATGTATGTATGAGTGAATTATTGGCAATTAGAAGATTATGGGATGCAAAATGAGAGGAAAACCCTTTATTTATACTTGATTTTGCAATATTTCCCAAAAACAACACGTCACGGGCTAACCTTAAGGTTAAGAGAATAATATCCCATCATAAATTTAAAATAATTTTGATTTTTGTGCCTAGTGGGACTAAGTCACCCCAAGTGGTGACTTGGTCCCACTAGGACAATTTTACTAGGTGTTTGGAATTAAATTGTATTAAATGATGTTTAATGAGATTATTCTCTGAAACACACTTAAGTAGTGCTAGAAAGTGCATTAAGGGGTCCTTTAAACATAAGAAAGGGTTCAATTAGTGATGACAAGCCTAGAAAAGCATGAAATTTTGTTACAACTCTTTACAAAACTTTAAAATAAGACTTGGTAAGTGATAAAAAGGAGTTATTTAGGTGAATTATAATGAAAAGGTCCTAGAAAAGTGTGAAAGTGGGTTACAACACTTCACAACACTTTTACAAGACATCATAAGATTCATAAGGATTCACAAGGGTCCAAGACCTAATGTGAATGTGTTGGCCACATTACAACATTAAATCTAGGCAAAATAAAGCCAAAATCACTAGGAGGGCCTAAACATGAGAAAAAGTAGAAGGGTTACTTTTTCCATGTCCACAGTTAGCCCCCAGTTTAGTGAGAGGATGAACTTGCTTCAAACTCACATTAAAGTAGCCAAACATGCAATCAAGAGGGGTTTCAATGGACTAATGCTAGCAAGATGAGACAACAATGATCAAGAGGGATGATCAAGCCCCCGGGATGAAGATACCATGGAAAAATAAACATGAGCACAAAGAAACACACATGAGAGTGATGTAAATGGAGAAGGAGAGAAATTTGGATCAAGCTTTGATTGTTTATCCATCCCATTGTGGATCAGATCTAGGTTGTTTGTCCAAAAAGAAAAATGTATACTCACTCTAAGGTGATGGAACTCATGCCTATGCGCTAGGTGAGAATTCCTAAAAGGTGAGAAACATACACTCATGGTTGGTATGCACTCACACACATGCAGGTGGTTATGGGGAAAGTCGTGCCTCGAAATGGGCTTCCCACTCAACCATACCAAAGTTATACCTCCTAATAACTTTAATAAGGCGCCACAAAAGAAAATGAATTTTTGAGCTTCATGAGACAAGAAAAACTTCGTATGCTTGGAGCTCATGAACAAATGCGATGGCACCACAGGCATGTAAACTATGTTATGCAAGGTGGCCATATAGCAAATGAAAAATACATGCAGAAGATGTTCAAATGAGTCTTTCTTAGTTCATGTGAGGTCTATAACTAAGGGAACATTGTTTCTAATGTCTCCAAGAGAGGACTAATCAAATAATAGAAAATTTGCAACTCAGGGGATGCAATGTGTCGCATCAAGCCACTAAGAGGAATGCAATATGTTAGGATAGATCACACTCATGAAGGAAATTACACACAATGTCATCCAAAAAACGACAAAACACATTGTATGAAATAAGAAGGTTCTGAGAGGTGCTAAGAACCAAGAGAAAATAAAATGAAAAATAATAATGTAAATGTATGCCTTCAAAGGTGCTATGCATTGTATTGTAAGCAATTATTTTTAAAGTAACAAATGGAAAATGAAACAAGAAAGAGACATAGGAAACCAGCAGGCCCTATGACAAGTCATATGTTTTGAGTAAAGCTTCCACGTCATGTGAGGAAAGGGAAAAAGAAAGGAAGGGTTGCCCCAAAATGAAAACACAAAACACATAAAGGGATCTATGGATTTGGGGTCGATTATGTTCTTTATGCTCAATGTTTTGTGGAATCAATTGTATCGATTCCTCGTCCCCGCCGAGGTGGAAGAATGACCACAAAGGAAAAATAAAGAAAGGATCATGCAGGTCAACATGGAACTATGGGGTATCGACGCTGTATCATCCAAAGAGCTTTCAGAAAAATGAAAGAAAAAATAAAAAGGAAAAACACGGGTTCAACATGAAAGAGACATAAGATGTTTGAATGCACGTCATCAAAAGGAAAAACCATGAAAGAAAAATAAAAGAACCTTTTAAGGTCAACATAAAAGTCATGGGAATTATCTCAATGCCATCATCGATATAGAAGAATGAAGAATTACAAATAGAGGAATGTCACAAAGAGAAAGAGAACATCAAATAGAACATCACGGGGGAACACGTTACACACATGCAAACACACAAAAGAAAAAGAAAAAAGATCATGCAAAAAACTAGTAAGGAAAATATGAGTCAACCATCACGCAATTCATCCACCTCCCAATCTCAGTCGATATAAGTAGAAGATGAATAATGCTGCTAAGGGAAAACGAAAAATGCAATACTAGGACAAGGCTAGAAAATTCTTGCTCCCACTAAGAGAAAGACAAGAATGAGCTGAGGTAGGTGGGGGGAAGGGTCATGTAATAGTGAGAAGAAAATGTTCTACAACTATTACATGATAAGGTGTTCGGTGGTGGTTTATGGAATTATTGGATAGCAATTATCGCCATATAAATGATACTTGCTTATTATTTCTTTCAATTGGCGACACTCATCACTTCTATGTCCAAGAGCATGATGATATGTACAATGTGGAACATTAGCATCTTTAGGAAATATAACCAACCTATTCATAGGTGGTAATAGTATGATTCCTTTATTTAAAAGTATTTGCAATTTCCTTTCACATTTAGGTGGTGGATGGAGCTCGGAAACTTGAGGTTTTGTAACTTGTAAGGTGTCTTGCATTTACTAGATTCTCCAACCTCTCGAGAGGAGTTTAGGGCAGGAGGTCCTGAGATGATGTTATTGTTGTTCTTGTTATCATTATGAGGTAGTGATTGTTCTTTAGGAAGGACATTCATATCAAGAGGGGAATCAAAGATTACTATGCCATCATCATGAAGTCTCCAATATTCTCTACGAAGCTTGTTGTCATGAGGAGGATCTTGATATCCTAACCCTTTCGTGTTTTCATCTTTTGGATTTTGTTCTAAGAGTTGATGAATGTCATGTTCAGTTGTTATGTCACATCCTTGTTTGCTTAAAATGGTAAAACCTATTCCATATGTTTCTTCAAGTTTGATTGGAGTATTGGTGATTTTGTTATCATAAAATTTTTGAGGGGTCATTTGTTTAGAAGAACTAGGTTCACCTGATGGAGGGAACTTAGGTTCTTCATTTGTTTCAGGATGTAAGTAACCAAACATATTATGAGGTGGTACTATAGGAAGGTCTTGTTGTTTCTAGGATGGATAAAAGGATGCACTAGCTTCAAGGTTGTCAAGACATTCATTTAGGAACTTATTCATGTTGTCATCATCTTATCCAATGAAGTCAACATCATGAGGAGGACATTCATGAGGAGTTGAAGGAGCATGAGGAAGCTCAAGGTCATTAGGATTGTTTCCAAAGGCACAACTTGACATGTCAACTAAGGATTTTAATGACATCCAAAACTTATTAAAACACATAGCCATGAGGGAAATGAATAAAAGAAAACTAAGTGCAATAAATGGAATAAAGCAACAAATCTGGATACCATAACAAAATGCAATAACAAAAAACAAAAATACAAAAAATGCTCTAAAAATGATAGAAATTTTTGTGCAGAATGTGCGAGAGGACTAAGTCGCCCAGTGTGGAGAATTAGTCCAGGTTGTGGTTTTTTTGAAATTTTTCATAATTTTTTAAATGGAATTTATGGTTTTTAAGTTTTCAAATGTAGGTATAATATGAAAATGCAGAATTTTTTTATTTTTTAATGAAATGCAATGCAAAAATGTAAGCTATATGAGCTTTTCACTAATGCAATTTTTTAAAACCCTAGGATGCAAATTAAACAATGCAAAACCTAATGAAATGTTGATGCAATCTATTCCTAGGATGTGAATGCACTTGAAATCATAAGTAAAATGTGCTAAAGTCGAGTTCACCAAAATGTGGACAAATATTTTGGCACCCTAATTCTCTCTAATACTTCGAGGTTTTTTCACCTAAAAGGAGAGAGATGGGCCAAAATTTGCAATTTCCCCACTCAAAACTAATGTAAATATGAATGAAATATGCCTAAATGTGATGTCCTAATGCAATAAACTGATAAATGAAATTAATTAGTAATGTAAAACCTAAGAAATACAAATTGTTTGAAAGCATAGTGATGTATACAAAATGACCTAAGAATGCAAGTAAACAATAACATAAAGGAAAGAGACTAGAGAGGTGCACCTGGAAAATAAAATGTGATGCAGAGAGGCTCTATAATCCTATATAATTTTTTGTTGAAGCCAACAAGGAAACTTATGCCAAGCTGGGCAACTTAGTCCTGTTTCGGGGAGATTCTGCCAAAATAGGTTTTAGCCAAATGGGTATCTAGAAATGCAAAAATAACTTTTCAAGCCTAGCAGTGGGACTAATTCACCACTAATGCTGACTTAGTCCACCTTCAAATTTTGAGGATTTCAGGACAGGAACCTATAGCTTTCGGTCTACACTTCTCTTCTTGACAGGTGTCTGGTTCTGATTCTACAGAAATCAGGCTGAAAATAGGTCTCCAAGCTTCACTTAGGGCTTTGTTGACATGAATGAATTTGATGAATTGAAAACACATTTTAACACCTTTCTCTTTGACAAATATTCATACGAGACATGCAAAACACACATGCAAAGAGGGGGAAAAGGGTTAAGGGTTAGTGAATAGGGGTTTTCCTTAGACAAACCCCAATTTGGTAATCAAACCCTTGAAAATGAAATGAAATAGAAAGAGAATGATGAATGAACAACATGAAATACTACAACTCACCAAACCATTTATGTAGAAATCTAAATAAATGCAAGTAGATGCTCCAATGAAGACTTGATAATACCTAGAATGCTTGAGAATTATGAATGTATGTATGAGTGAATTATTGGAAATTAGAAGATTAGGGGATGCAAAATGAGGGGAAAACCCTTTATTTATACTTTATTTTACAATATTTCCCAAAAATATCACATCACAGGCTGACCTTAAGGTTAAGAGAATAATATCCTGCCAAAAATTTAAAATAATTTTGATTTTTGTGCCTAGTGGGACTAAGTTGCCCCAGGTGACAACTTGGTCCCACCAAGGAAATTTTACTGGGTGTCAAGAATTAAAGTGTATTAAATGATCTATTTAACAAGATTATTCTCTAAAACACACTTAAGTAGGGCCGGAAAGTGCATTAAGGGGTCATTTAAACATAAGAAAGGGTCGAATTAGTGATGACAAGCCTAGAAAAGCATAAAAGTTTGTTACAATTCTTTACAACACTTTAAAATAGACTTGGTAAGTGGTAAAAAAGAGTTATTTAGGTGAATTATAATGAAAAGGTCCTAGAAAAGTGTGAAAGTGGGTTACAACACTTCACAACACTTTTACAAGACATCATAAAATTCTTAACAATTCACAAGGGTCCAAGACCTAATGTGAATGTGTTGGCCACATTACAACATTAAATCTAGGAAAAATCAAGCCAAAATCACTAGGAGGGCCTAAACATGAGATAGAGTAGAAGGGTTACTTTTTTCGTGTCCACACTACTACATCTAACAAAATTCCTCTATCCTTTGATGTCCATACCCTATTCCAAAGCCGAAATCCTATTCCAAAGCTCCCATTTCGGCACAGGTTGCAAGGATGCTAACAAAGTTTGTAGAGTCTAGCATTACACTTGCTAATTGCATTTTCTTGAAAGTTTTTGAAGCCTCTTCAACAAATCCATTTTGTGAATATCCTACTATCAGAGCATTTCATGAAAAAAAAATTGTGTATGCATTTTGCCAAATAGTTCATGTGCCTTGTCTATGATTCCCCATTTTGTAAATATGTCTACCAGTGTAGTTACAACTACATATGACAAATTTCATCTTTCCTTCATCCTGTGATGGGTGCCCATGCTCCGTTCTGAAGCTCCCATTGTGGCACAGGCAGGGAAGATGATAGCAAAGACTACGAAGTCCAAGATTCTACTATGAGTTACATTTTATTGAAATTTTTTGAATCTATTTCAACAAACATAGTTTGTGCACATTCTACAATCAAAGCATTCCATGAGACCACATTTCTTGAGGCATCCTGTCACACAGTTGACGTGCTTTGACATTTCACATGCATGTCTACTAGAGCATATCCAATTGTGATGTTTGAATAATACTTTTACACTAGCAAATGGAAACTAATAGAGTTGGAAACCTATTTAGTGTGAGTGCAGTAGAGGATTCAATAGTGCAAGTGGGTGGGAGAAATGATTTAAACACATTTACCAACATTCACATGGGCAGGAGAAACAATTTAAACACATTATCGGAATCCATGTAAGTAATTGCATGGGACTAATGGAAACGAAAACAACGAACATAAAGGGGATGGTTGAAGAGGGCCCCACAATATCCACCTAAGTGGTCAAGTTCTTATTGTGATGTTTAATCCCAACCTCATGCCATGGAATAAACTCTTTCTATTTAGTCATGAGGATATTATAAGATATGTTCCATACAAGTAATTTTAAGATATATTTAAATGAGAAAAAATAATTTTTAAAAGTTTAACCAAATAAATTTGATTACTAATGCTTTTTACAAGTGAAGTTTTAATTCACTAAAATTTCTCTTCTATTTTTGTATGATTTTAATAGAAAAAATCACATAATTCTATGATTAATGTTTTGTTTGTAGATTTTGGGTCCCTAATTTTATTTTGAATTAGTTTGTTAGGAAAAAGAAAGTTAGAAAATTGAAGGAGAATATAAATTAAGAACTTGTATTCAAGCATATTTTATAGTTATTGTCATAAATTATTCTAATAGTGATGGAATTGTTAGAGGAGGTTCATATTTATATTAGAATGTTGACCTTTTCATGAAGCATTGGCATGTGGGTTTTAACCTCTTAGAGGAAATCCCAATGATTACTACAATTTGGATATGTGAATTTATGCTCTTTCTTGGGAATTCTAATATTCCTATGTGTTTGAGACAACTCACAATTTCTTGGGATGACCATTGATATTTCAAGATCATTCCATGGTCATGGTCAATTGATTTATCCCAAATTTTGTATGGAATTAGACATCTATTTTCCTCCTAAGAGTATTATATTGCATGCTAGAGATTTAGAATGTTCTTATGCTCTAGATTATAAAAAATTTCATTTTAAATGGAAAGATGTCATGAACATTATCATTTTTTTCTATAATGCTCTAGCATTCAAAGAAACACCCAAATTATGAAAATGAAAATGAAGAAAAAAAGACTTAAATAGTTTTATGTTGCAAATAAAAATCTTGTAAAGTAAAAAATAAGTTTCTCTATGTATTATGAATAATGTGGGTTTAGCTTTCACTTTGGGAAGGAGAGGATCCATAAGAATCTCAACTCCATCAAAATGGAGGGACAACTACCAAGGAAATCCTTGAGGATTACAAATTTAAAAGTAATTTTGAACAAATTTTGGTTGAAGATTCTATAAATGTTCAAAATTTAATGATATAAGAAAAATAAATCAATCCTTTATATATTTCCTTCGTATGCAAGATTATCAAAGGAATACTATGGTTTCATGAGATTCTTTGGTTGATTGTAGCTCAAAGTATGAAAGTTAAAGAATTTTTTTCTCACAAATTCACAATAAAGAGGAAGGGATATTTTGTGTATAATAAGGTCAACTAGTAGTCCCAATAGGTATAATTTATTACAAAATGCAACTATATTGGAGGATGTTTCTAGAAATTAACTTTAATTGGATGTTTTGGTGGTTGTGAGACAACAAAAATCCTCCAACCTCCAATAAATAAAGTTGTGTTTTTTCCTTAAGCCCAATAAATCCTTCACTTTTTTCCTTCTCCATTATCTTCAATGTCATCTTCATAACCATTTTTATTATTTCACTTTTCATGTCATGGGTGACACTTGGCATCAAATAAAATATAATCAAGCATGCCATGTGCCACAAGACCTATTCAAAATTTAAAGGTTCTATTACATTCAAAATAATATGTAAAACAAAATAATTATTAGACATTAGGTGTTATTTTTCACTAAAAATGTACATTTTACAAATGAATCCTCCAAGTATAAATTAGAGTTTGATAATTTCCTTTTATATCCATTTAGATATGTTTCTTTCTTAAAAATAAAAAATCTCAAAAATTAATTTCTTTGATAGATCTAAAAGATAACACAACTTATGTGCAAAAGTAACAAGAGAATACCTAATGGGATTTTAACAAAAAACCTTGAAATTTAGGTCTAAATATTAATTTTCCTCATTTCTAGCTACTCTAAACATGCTTTTACCAAATAAAGTATCAAAATTGGATGAGATATATAAAAGTATGAGACTTGAAATTTTAACTTACCAAACACAAATTTTCTATAATCCACCTATTTTATACCACATGATTATTTAATTGGTTAGCTATTAATATATATATATATATATATTCTCTAATAATTTTTTGTTTCAAATAACTCACTTAAAAACCTTAAGTTTCCAATGTCCAACCAAAAATTACAAATAGAGAAGGGAAATATATATATATATATATATATATATATATATATATATATATATATATACCATCTACAGTCTATGGGCCTAGTCAAACAAACAAAATTCAAAGTTAAATTATTCTATTATACCATTTAATGTTGTCCTCAATTTGACTAATGTTGGGGGAATATATTAAACAATAACAATGGATAGATAACTCCCTTTTTTTGTTGATTTGATTCCTAGTGCTTAGAAATGAACTATCACATAAAACTCATGTCACTATTTTTGCTATATACTAATAGTGTCTTTAAAAAAGTCTTAGTTTAATTCTTATGAGAGAGTTAAACATATATGCATCCAATGCATGTTATTGAAGTCTAAACATAATCCGATGCAACTTTTATTTTTGCAATGCATCACCATAGTCTCAACCCTCTGACCAAACAAGGCTACTAGCAACTTTCGAAGCCATATAGCCTCACATGTCGCCATGCTAGTTGCTATGTATTTTGCTTCTGTAGAACTCAAAGCCACAAAATTATTCTTGTTGTTGTACCAAGGGAGAACTCCTGATCCCAAGCTAAAGAAGCACCCTCAAATGATTTTCTTGTCCAGTGTACTGCCTACCCAATCTGTGTTAGTATATCTTATCAACTTGATACCTTCAATTTGAGCATATTTGATCCCATACTCAATTGTACCATGCAAATACCGCAACACATGCTTTGTCGCTATCCAATGCACTCTCTTCGGCTCAACCATGAACTAACTAAGAGATTTTATTGCAAAGGATATATCTGGCCTAGTGTTGAACAAATACATGAGAGACCCAATTCACTATTTGTATAAGGTGGGGTCTACATCCTTCTCCCTGGATGAGTCTACCTTCTTCCAATTCATGATCATAGGTGTAGACATGGATCTTCAATCCTCCATCTCAAACCTTCTGAAGATTTCAATGCAATATTTTCCTTGTCCAAGGAAAATTTCTCCATCTGTATGTCACACCTCCATGCCTAGAAAGTAGTGCATAAGCCCCAAATCCTTCATCTCAAACTTTGTTGCAAGGTCCCTCTTGCACTCCTCTATGAGCCCCAGTGAACCTATCAAAAACAATTCATCCACATATAGAACAAGAATGAGAACCTCACCCCCAACCACCAAGTAGTAGAGGTTAGCATCCACCTCACTCTTCACGAATCACATTCCCTACAAGTATCTATCAATGCACTCATACCACACCCTGGGAGCCTTCTTGAGTCCATACAAAGCTCTCTTCAATATACACACATGGGTCTCATTTTTGTGTGCTACAAATCCCTTTGGTTGTTCTATGTATACCTCATCTACCAACTCACCATTAAGAAATGCTATCTTGACATCCATTTGATGGATCTGCCATCCCATTTGTGTTGCAAATGAGATCACGACTCATATAGAAGTATACCTGGTGACCAGAGTGAATGTCTCCTCATAGTTTATTCCCTCTTTTTGAGAGAACCCCTTGGCCACAAACCTTGCCTTGTATTTCTTGATGCTACCATCTGCACTATGCTTGATCTTATAGATTTAGCATGATCCAACCACCACCCTATCTGTCGGTCTAGGCACAACCTCCCACACATCGTTCTGCACTATTGAGGTATATTCCTCAACCATCACATCTTGTGATACCTACTATTGTGTGGCCTCCTGATAGATGGAAGGATAACTATCTACCAACTAACTAACTAATTCCATATAGTAATTATACTTGGTTGGTTATCTCCATTGTCTACTACTCGTCATAGAGGCTCCCACAAAATCCTGAGTATTCCTATGTGTCTGTTGAATCTCACAGTTCCTTCTGCCAACTATAGATGATGAAATATCAACTTCCATGTCTTCCTGATGCATCTCTTGGATCTGCTACATCTATTTCTCCATACTCTATGAACTCTCATGATCTAATACACCTAAGCTTGTGCTTGTACTAGTAACAGTACTTGTGCTTTGCTTCCCCTGATTTGATTGCATGTTCCTTCGAGCTTTTGTTGGTTGCTCACTCTGATCATCTGCTATCAAATCTTTGGACCTCCTATATTCCTTTTCCTCCATGAATTTGACATCACGCCTAACTATAATCCTCCTGGCCCATGGAAGAAATATCTGATATGCCTTTGAGGTTTCATTGTACCCCACAAAGTACCCTCTCTCTACATTTTGATCTAACTTGGAATGTGTAGGCCCTGGAATGTTTCAAAATTCCAAACTCCCAAATATCTTGAAGTGACTAACATCTAGCTTCTTCTTTGTGAATGCATCCTCTAGTGTCATCTTTCCCAATACCTTATGTGGAACCCTATTATGTATGTATACTATCGTATTGCATGTCTCTACCCATAAGTAACGTGGCATATCTTGGTCATACAACATATCCCTTACTACCTCTTATAGAGAATGATTCTTCCTCTCAGTAACCCCATTATGTTGTGGGTTGTAAGGATAAGTCCACTCTCTCTTGATTTCTTCCTTGGTACAGAACTCTTGGAACTCTTTCCCTTTGTACTCACTTCCATTGTCTAACCAAAGAACCTTTATCTTCCTACCTATCAAATTCTCTACAAGCGCTTTGAACTCTTGGAAATGGCTGAAGGACTCATCCTTGGTCTTCAAGAAGTATATCTAGGTCTTCTTGGAGAAATCATCAATAAAAGTAACAAAGTACTTGTATCCTCTAAGATACTTCATCAAGATTCATCCACATATGTTTGAATTTACTAGATCAATAACACCCATGGATCTAGAGTGACTCCTTGGAAAAGCTTCTTTCACAATCTTCCCCAACACACATCCCTTACATGCATCATCATGTTTTGTGCTCGCGTCTAGAGCACCTGTCACTATCTCACGAAGAAATTTAAGTGCTCCATGATGTATATGGCCCATCCTCCTATGCCATAGCTCTCCTTGATCTCTATGATTATTTTTGTTCATAATTTCCTTATGAGTATAAAACTACAACCTATAAATTTGGTCTCTGCTGACTTAATAACTATGGGTGATTTCCAATCCTTATGCTTGATTAACACATGCACCCCTCTAAAGAGTACATTGTAGCCTTTATCCTAAAGGATAGATACAAAAATTAGGTTCATTCCCAAGCCTAGCACATGCAACACATCATGAATGGGAATCAACTTGTCATTCTCCCTCTGATATAGAATAGTCCCTTTCCCAATTGGATTGAGTTTGGACATGTTCCCTATAAAAATTTGGATTCTGATGTCTTCCTCCTTATAACTGGAGAAGTACTCTCTAACTCCTATCATATGAAATGATGCCCCACTATCTATATACCAAACACCCTATGAGGTTGAGCTAACCATACAAGCTATGAGTGCAAACTCATCCTCCATTCTACTAGAAATCTCATTTGCACTTGTTGAAGCTGTCATTTGCTTCTTGCCTTCCTTTTCATTTTTCTTCCTTTGCAACAATCACTGACATAGTGGCCAAACTTGTGACAAACATAACATTTAATCTTAGACAAGTCCTTCTTTTCACTTTTTGGATTTGATCCTTTGCTAGACCCCTTCTTTGCTTTCCCTTTTCCTGCTAGGGAAATGTTTTCCTTTTCCACCTCACTTTTCTAACTATTACTATTGGTTCCACTAACAAGAATTAGTCTAAGCTCCTCCTAAGTGAAATCACTCCATACTCGATCCCAACTTGGTAAAGTGTCTCATCCATTAATAACTTGAACAAATACATCCCACTACTTAGTAAACCCATTCAGGGCTATTCATACTAGCTCGTCATCATCTGGTTTATCTCCAATAGTTGCCAACTCATCCTTGAAAAGTCTAAGTCTGGTGAGGTAACTTGTAACGTCTTCTCCCTTATTCATCTGGGTATTCCTCAACTTTTCTTTGAGAATTAGCTTCTAGTTAGTGGTAGCATTCTGGTACAAATTCAGAATGGCATCCCACATCTTCTTGGTTGTATCTAACTCTGCGATATGTGGAACTATATGGTCCTTAACACCGTCAAGGATTATTCTTCTCACCTTGAAATCTTCCTTCTTATATGCTAAGAGTTTTGTTTTATCTTTAAGTACAACTACAACACTGGTCACATATTCCTTGATACCACTCTCTTCTAGCAATTAAAGAAGTTCTAGCTTTCTAGACACAAAATTTTTAGGCTCCATCCAATCTGTCCTGATCTCTTAAACTTGTTGAGGCCATTTCAAAAGATGGGTAAAACCCAAATAATTCTAAGGAGGTTGAATTGGGTTTTATAAACCCTTGATTTTTCCTTCATGTGCCTGCGTTGAGCCTTTTCTACCCTTAGATCAACTCTGATACCATGTGAAAACTCTATTGCAATTACTGATTATTAATCTCCTATCTATATAGATTATTTGATTGCTGAAAATTATTTCACAGTAAATATTGAAAATAACACAACTACAATTTCACAAATAAAATCACAGGAATAGAGAAGAAAATATGCAAAACAATAAACACAATATTTTTGGACAAATTGTCCCTGGAAAAACCCCAAAGGGAAAACCATTTCAGTAGATGAGGAATTTTTATTAAACTTCAGCAATCAAGAGTTACATAAACTACTTGCCTCTTACTGGCAGAGCTCTGACAATATTTTTCTTCTCCAAAAATTCTTCCCTCAATTTCTCCTACTGAAATTCCACTACTGTTGTATCCAACGCTATTAATGTGCCCTTGTGATCACTGCAAATATTTCTCAAGAATTTGTTTTCAAAATTCCCATTGATCCCCTTTTATAATGTTCTCATTGAACAACCAATGGCCATGATTTAATCTCAATCAATAGCTAAGATTATCTGGACTCTAACTAACCACTTTCTAGAAGTCTCTAGAGAAATCAATTAATTAATTAATTAATATTTTTGGGTATGGAGACACTTTTCCAAGCTACACAAACTAACATATATGATATGTATACACTATTTTTTTAGATAAAATTCCGAAGGCTTGAACTAAAATATGCATTAATAATAATAAGATTTATAAAAATATGTCCAAGGAAAATCCCAAAACAAATGAGAAGCTAGCTAACTTAGAAGCAAGATAAACATGGCCACCGAAACAAAAAAAGACTCATCATTCAAAGAAAAAATAGTCAAACAAAGAAAAAATGGTTGAAATAGAGCCATAACAAAACATACTACTATATACACATTATTACATTGATTGTATTGCTACAAAAATGGAGAAATGAATAAATATTACCACTTGTATTTTTTATGTTTATAGTTTGATGGTTTCTACATTTAACTTCAAAAACCTTCATAACCATTGAGTAAATCTTTGATTAATGAGATTTCTTTTACCACATCAAATGTCTTGATTAAGTTTAAACTAAGAATGTCTATGCCAAGGAAAAATGTTTTCTACAAAAGCTTGACATTGTGGAAATCAAAGATCTAAGCCATAGTTTCCTAGGTTAACTTTGATATAAGTGAGTAACTTTGTGTGGATCTCATAAGCAAGCAAGACCCCCAAAGCTACCCTGTGCTCCCACACACTAGCACAAACCTCTTCCCCAAATATTATTAACCAATCCCATCTTACAATCCATAGACAACTTAGTCTCCTAGAGGAAGAAAGGATGATAAGTGAATGACACTTGTGCGGAAACAAGAATCTGCTAAATGGGACCAATCGCAAAAATGAATTTTGATCGAAACCGACTCATTCAAGTGGTGAATCGGTCTAGTTAGGATTTTCTAAAGCTTCAAAGTTTGATCCTACTCTTCTTTGTTTGCTCTATCCTTCTTGATTGAATTCTAGATCCTAAACCTTGATTTGCAACCTATAGTTGTTCTCCATGATTCTCCAAGGCTTGATTACAACTTTGACAACTTTGGACTCTTGAAAAATTTTCTCCAATCTTGCTCTTAGAAATATCCAACCTAGACCTGCAAATCACACACACCAAGGAGAGGGAAAAATGTTTTGTTAGTGAATAGGGTTTGCCTTGGTCATCAAACCCCTCAATTGGTAATCAAACCTTGAAATAGAATGAAATAGAAATGGAGAATGATGAATGAACAAAAATGATGTTGCAAACTCAACAAACCCTAACAATAAGAGGATGAACACACATCAAGAGGGGTCCAAATACACCAACGTTGGTAAGATAGGATGACAATTATCAAAAGGGGTGATCAAGCCCCCAAGATCAAGATCCCATAGCAAACCAACATAGGATCAAAAGAACACACATGAAAATGATATAAAGAGCAACAACAGCACAAGCATACACTATCAAAGATGAAAAAGATAAAAGATAAAGATAGATCAAGCTTTGATTGTTTTGTCCATCATGATGTGGATTAGATATAGGTTGTTTGTTCAAAAAATCCATACTCACTTTGAGGTGATGGAACTCCTGGCTATCCATCGGGTGAGAATTCCTAATAGGTGAGAAACATACACTCATGACTGGTATGCACTCAAACACATGCAAGTGACTATGGGGAAACTCATTCCTTAGATTGGGCTTCCCACTCGAACAATACCAAAGTTATACCTCCTAATAAATTTAATAAGGTGCCACAAAAAAATGATTTTTGAGCTTAATGAGACAAGAAAAACTTCATATACTTGGAACCCATGAACAAACAAGATGGCTCTATAGGAATATAAGTTGTGTTATCGGTTGTATTGCTATAATCCAAAATGCAAATGAAAATGAGGAATGTTCAAAGGATCATTGGGTATGTGCAAGATCACATGGCTAAAAAGTGGCTATATGATGGGTATTTGTAGGGTATGTGGTCAATTTAATTTTTTACCCAAAATTGGATGAAACGAAAAGGGTTTTTGTAGAAGGAGATTCTTAGTTTTCCACCAATATAAATTATGCTACTTTGAATTTAATAGTAATTATTATTCATTTTGAATTTGAATGACAACTATAGTCCGATTGATAGTTGACTAAAACATCTATAGCTTTCAATTGGTATCACATTTTTTGAATCCAAACCATGCATCACATTCTATGCTTCACATACTATAGGATTAAAAAAAAGATTGAATTTCATGAAGTTTTGATCAAGTTGTTGTGAACAAACATATGATTTTTTTATATTTTGTAAAGTTGTAATAAAAAATCATAATTGGCATTTACTTGGAAAAACTACAAAAAGTATGCATCAAATCCAAAACATGAGTTCTCTACTTATATCTAAAAATCTTATAAAAAAATATTAATATTTTATTGTGGTTAGGTGGTCAGACAAACACCTACTTATCTTTTCCTTGAAATTTAAGTACTACCATTGAAATTTCAAATTTTCACCAAATAGATTTTTTTCTTAAATAACCTAGTATTTAGAAACTACATTCAATTTTCTAGAGATTATATTCTTACATATTTTTGAAATAATATAGATAACTTATTCAAATTTTTACATCAAGTTTCTGAACTCTGATTTTTTTGAATTTTTACCACTTAAGGGCCTATTTTTTCCATGATGATCCTGCACATACTTCATTTCTTAGTTCACACAAGGTATTTAACTTAGCGAACATTGTGTCTAATGTCTCAAAGAGAGGACCAATCAAAGAATATAAAATTCACAACTTAGGGGATGCAGTGTGTCGCATCAAGCCACTAAGAGGAATGTAATATGCTAAGAGAGATCATGCTCTTGAAGGACACCACAAACAATGTCATCCACAAAGTGAGAAACACATCATATGAAATAAGAAAACCACACCATGAACCATGAAAAAGAAATGCAAAAGAATAATTCCAATGTATGCCCCCACTTTAAAGAAATTGCTAAAGACCATGTTGTGAGAAATTACTTTAAAGTAGCAAATGTTAAATATATACAAAGAAGACATGAGAGCTAACTTATAAATCCCTATGCCAAGTCATATGTTTCCAAGTAAATCCACATCATGTAAGAGAAAAATAAAAGAGAGGGGTTTCCCCCAAAATGAAAACACCAAACACATAAGGGATATATGGATTTAGAGTTAGTATGTTCTTGTTACAATGCTTTTATAGAGCTCAGAACTGTCATCATTCCCTAAATACACATAGAACTAGAAGAATGACACAAAGAGAGTGAAAATAAAGAGAAAATTTTTGGGTCAACATGGAAGAGACATGAATGTATCAACGCCTTGCATCATCCCCAAAAGGAAAACAAAAGACAAAGAAAAAAAAGATAAAGAGCATAAAGATTTATGACATAAAGAAGAATGAAGGTACAATTAGAGGAATGTCACAAAGAGAGAGAGAACATAAAACATAACGTCATGGGGGATCACATCACACACATGCAATCACACAAAAGAAAAGGAAAGATGAAAAAGACTAGTAAGGAACATTCGAGTCAACCTATTAGCACATCATTCACATCCCAATCATTCTCCTTGTATACCGAAGGAAGACAACTAGCCAAAGGGACAACAACAAATGCATTACTTGGACAAGGCCATCTACTTCTTTCCCACACTGAGTGCGGGACAAGAATGAGCTGAGGTAGGTGATGGGAAAGGTCATGTAATAGTGAGAATAGAGTGTTCTACAACTATTACATGACAAGGGGTGAGAAAAGGATATGTAATGCAATCACTCGATGGAACTCATTGTCATTGAAGTGAAAGTTGTTTAATATTAATTTGAATGTATGAAACTCATTGGTACTATGTCCAAGAGATCTGTGGTATCGGCAATGTGAAAGTTTTGCATCTTTAGGATATAGTATTAGTCTGTCTTTCATTGGTGGTAATGTTAGTAGTTGTTTGTTCAAAATAAATAGTAGTTTCCTTTCACTTATAGGTGGTGGGAAAGGAAAATTTAGTTTTTGTAGATTATAGGGCCTCTTTTACTTACTAGATTCATCAATTTCTTGAGTTGAAGGTTGAGGAGGAGGACCTAAGGTGATCCTATCATCCTTGTAATTGTTATGAGTCATTGTTTTTTCTTTAGGAAGAAGGACATTCATATCAAGAGGATTATCTAATATATTTGTGTCATCACTACGAAGCCTTAGGTATTCTTTAGGAGCGCTTATGTTGAGAGGGGGATTTTGATATCCTAACCCCTTTATGTTTTCATTAGTTGGTATTTTCTCTAGGATTTGATGGATCTCATGTTCACTTGGTGTTTCACATCCTTGTTTACTCAAGATTTTGAATCCTTTTCCATATGTTTCTTCTAGATTGATGGGAGTGTTTGTTACTTTTTATCATAAAATGGTTGAGTATTTTCTTGTTTAGAGGAACTAGGTTCACCTATTGTAGGGAACTTGGGTTCAAATTTTGTTTCAGGATATAAGTAACCAAACATCTCAAGAGGTGGTATCATAGTGGGGTTTGGTTGTTTCATGGATGAGTAAAAGGGTGCATTAGCTTCAAGGTTGTTAAGACAATCATCTAGGAACTTATTCATTTTTTCATCATCTTCTCCAATGATGTCAACATCACGAGGAGGACATGCATTAGGAGTTGAGTGAGCATGAGTAAGGTCAATGTCATTAGGATCATGTCCAAAAGCACAACTTGACACATCCACTAAGGACTTTAAGGACATCCAAAGCTTACTAAAGCACATATCCATGAAGGAAATTTTAGATTCTAAACTATGCAAGAATGTGAATTGAAATATTGTAGATACAATTTTGAATTTAAGCAATTCACAAGATGGACTAGTTTAAACTAGATGCAATGAATTGGGTGAAACAAAAAGTTTGTAAACTAAAACAAAAAGGAAATAACAACAAATAGAAACTCAGAAAGAGTATTTTGAATGCCAAAAAAATAATTCAGAATTTGCAGAGGGACTGATTCACCTAAGGTGGCAAATGGGTCCCAGTAGGGACTTTTTTCAAAAATTTCAAAAAAATTAATTGAATTTTATGATTTTTATGTTTTATGATTTGTATCTTAGATGCAAATGTAGATTTTGTTTGATTTTCAATGAAATTATATGCAAAAATGCAAGATATATGAGCTTCCACTAATGCAAAAATAGAAACCATAGAATGCAAATTAATTAATGAAAATCCTAATGCAATGTTAATACAAGGAACATCTAGGATGAAAATGCACTCCAAATCAAAATTATGATGTTCTAAATTTAGTTCCACCAAAATGAAAAAAAAAGAAAATTGTTTTGCTTTCCTCCTTAGGGTTTAGGACCTAGAAGGACAATTTTCACTAACTTTCACTCAAGAACAAACACTTGAGATCTCAATGAAAAGGAGAAAGAGATCTTGCAAGAGGGTTGTCCTAAGGGTTGAATGCAAACTAATAAGGGGTTCACCACCAAGTAAGAACTTGGAAAGACAAATGAAATGCAAGATGCAACACTAAACCTTAATTCAATGCAGTGACCTATGAAATGACTAGAAAAGTAAATGAAACAACACAGAGAACCACATAAAAGAATGTGTGCACTTGGGAATCTAGAAATGACTGAGTGGAGCTATGAATCACTGTAAATTTTTCTTTTAATGTTGAATGGGGCTCATTTTCCAAGATGGGCGAATCAGTCCAAAATATGGAAAATTGTGTAGAAATAGGAATTTTCCAAATGGATATCTGAATCTACAAAAAAATGAATTTTGATTGGAACTAGGACTCAATCGCTAAAAGTGGCGAATCAGTCCAATTAGACTTTTCTAAAGCTTCAAAGGTTGATCCTTCTCTTCTATTATTCTTGATTGATTTTTGGATCTGAAACCTTGATTTGTAACTTGTAGGTGTTCTCCAATGTTCTCCAAGGCTTGATTACAATGTTGACAACTTTGAATGATTTGAAAACTTTTTTCCAATCTTGTTCCTTAGGAAATCTGCAACCTAGACTTGTAAATCACACACAAAGGAGAGGGAAAAAATGTTGTTGGGTCAGTGAATAGGGGTTTTCCTTGGTCAAACCCTGCTTTGGTAATCAAACCTTGAAATAGAATGAAATAGAAATGGAGAATGATGAATGAAAAAAATATGATGTTGCAACTCACCAAACCCTAACAATAAGATGTTGCAAACATGTATGAAATGGCTCCAATGGATGTAGATATTGAATCTTGCTTGAGGAAAATAGATCTTGAATGAAATGCTTGCTTGAATCACAAAATCCTACACCATAATTGTTGGCTCCAAAACAAACATGATGCATGAAGTCTTTGACATGATGATTGATGCTTGAATGCTACTCTAAAATGATAGATAATCTATCCTTGAATTCTCTTGAATGCTCTTGTGAATGATTTTGAACTCAAACTTGCTATAATAATGCTCATTCAACTTGCTAGGTGAAAAATGAATGAAAGAAGCTTGTATTTATACTCAATTATGCAAGAACTCTTGAAATTACAACACTACAAGCCAATATAAGATCTAGGAGAATAGATTCCTGCCAAAAATTTTAATTAATTTTTATTTTGGGCAACACGGGACTCATTTTCCCAATGTGACAAATGAGTCCCATCAAGTTTAATTTTTGGGACCATTTTTAAAAAATGCCTAGAAATATGTGAAATCAGGTTTGGGACCAAAAGATCTAGGTGGGACTAATTCACCCAAGGTGGTGAATGAGTACCAGATCACTAGATCTGAGCCATTCAAACCTGAAACACCTGAATTATGATTGGCTAATGATTGGTGTCGAGATTATCCTCAAAAAGATGTAATAAATGGGGCTTTTGGATGCAAAATAGGGCCAATTAAAGTGTAAGAAAGCCCAATTATTAATGATAAGCCTAGAAAAATGTGAAAGTGTGTTACAACACTTTATAATACTTTAAATAAGGCATGATTAAGGTTTATTTTGATTAAAAAGAGGTTTATCAGGTTCATTTAATTGATAAAACCTTAGAAATGTATGAAAGTGTGTTACAACAGTTCACAATACTTTAGGAAGGTACCATTTAAATCCATTAGTTCACAAGGGCCCAAGACCTGATGTGAATGTTTCAACCACATTATAACACTAAATCAAGGTAACATTAAGCTCAATCCCAAAAGGAGGGCCTAAACAACTATGAAAATGTCCTCAACGATGTTTTTTGACACTACAAAAGTTTAGGGTTGAGGGAGTAGAGGGTTGAGGGTTTATCATATAGGATTTAAGGCCCAGTGTTGAGGGATACTATTCAATCTTTAGGTTATAGCATTGAGTTTATAGGGTTGAGGGTATAGGGTTTATGATTGAGGGTATGAGCTATAGGGTTAAGAGTGTAGGGTTAGGGTTGAGGGTATGGGTTGATGGTATTGGGTATAAGGTATAGGGTATAGGGTTAAGGGTTGAGGGTTTTTGTATAGTGTTAAGAGTATAGGGTTTATGGGTTAGAGTATAAGGCATAGGGTTGAGGGTATAGGGTTTAGGATTTAGGGTTGAGGGTATGGAGTTTATGGTTGAGGGTGTAGTGTATAGGCTTTAAGGCTTAGTGTTGAGGGATGTTGTTTAGGGTTGAAGGTATAGGGTTGAATGTCTAGGGTATAGAATTTAGGGTTTATGATTGAGGTTATTAGGTATAGGATTGATGATGTTGGGTCTACAATGGAGGTTATAAGGTTGAGGGTGTATATAAGGACATATGTGCATTATGTGATAGAGGATTTTATCTTACATATAGTAATAAAGGGCTTATCTATCATTTGAGTATTTGGTAGATATATATCGACAAACCGGGTTAATGTTGAATAATTTTGAGGCTAATATTTTGTGTAATGTTTGTTAGAGTCCAACATAGTGAACCAACAATTTTAGGGGTTTCTATGTACTTCTCTTGCATTCTTAGGATTTTTTACCTAAAAGGAGAGAGATAGAACCCTAAAATTGAGGTGGTTCAATCAAAATAAGGAATGCATGATGTGATTATGAAAAAATATAATGATCTAAATGCAGCTAAGTGATGAAGTTGATTGCTTATTAATGCAAAACTAATGAAATATGCAATGTTTGAAAACACAGTGAGGTATGCAAAAATGAACTAAAAACATGAACTAATGCAAACATAATTGAATGAGGTTTAACAGAGTGCACTTGGAAGTTAAATGTTAATCCTGGAAGGTTCTGAAAATTGGAAGAAATCACTATTGATCACTAGTGGGACTCATTCGTCATTGATGGCAAATCAATCCTCTCATTGCTAAAATGACCTGAAACTACTTTCTGGGTGTCAGGAACTGGATTATGACAAAATAAAATTTTCTATCCTATAGGTGGGACTCAGTTACCATTGATGGTGAATCATTCCTTCTCCAAAAATCTACAAATTCAAGAATCAACTCTGTAGGCCCAGATTTGTACTTATCTTCTTGTTAGGTTGACAGAGTCAAATCTGCAGAAAACGGACTGTAGGTTATCTCCAAGCTTGAATTAGGGCTTGGTTGACTTGAAACACTTTGATGACTTGTTGACCACTTTTCAACACCATTTCCTTGATAAATCTGCCTAAAATACCTACAAACACACACGCTAAGAGGGGAAAAATGTTTAAGGGTTAGGGTATAGGGATTTGTCTTGGTCAAATCCCACTTTGGTAATCAAACCCTTGATAAAGAAATGAAATGAAATAAAAAAGGAATGATGAATAAACAACATGAAAGTGTCCTAAACTCACCAAAACCTTGTTGTTGAAGTCTAAAGATATGTCAATGGCTACTCCAAGATGCTTGATGATTGCTTGATTAAATGATGCTTGAATGAACTAGTGAATGAGATAAATTAGGGTTGCAATGGATGGAAAAACACTTATTTATACACACTTATGCCCTAATTACCCAATAATACAACATCACAAGCCAATATAAAGTCTTTTTGAATAAAAAACTGAAGGAAATTTTGAATTATTTTGAATTTGGAGCCAAGAGGGACTCATTCGCCACCCATGGTGAATGGGTCCCACTCTAGGCTTGTAAGTGGGTGTTGGGAATTAAGTTGCATTTAATGTTGTTTGTTAGGTTTACATTCATAAATACACTTAATTATTACTTTTAAGTGCATATAGGGGTCATATAAAGCATAAGAAAGGTGTAATTAGTGATAACAAGCCTAGATAAGCATGGAAGCTTGTTACAAGACTTTAAAATAGGACTTGATACAAGATAAAAAGGTGATTTTTAGATGAATTATAATGAGCAGAGTCTAGAAAAGTGTAGAAATATGTTACAACACTTCACAACACCTTCACAAGACATCATATTTTGAATATTTAGGACCTAATGTGAATGCATAAGTTACATTGCAACATTAAATCGAAGAAAAATAGGTCAAGCATCACAAGAAAGAAACCTAAATAACCATGAAAATGTCAATGATCCATTTTTATATGGTACATTTAGCCACCACTTTAGTGAGAGGATGAACTTGCTTCAAACTAACACTAAAGTAGCCATGCATATCGAGAGGGACCCACATGTACTTATGCTAGCAAGATGAAATAACAATGATCAAGAGGGATGAGAAAGCCCCTAGGATGAAGATCTAATGGTAAAATAAACATCAGAACAAAGGAACACATGTTAAAGAGAATGAGAGAAGGGAGAGGGAAAAGGAAAAGTTAGATCAAGCTTCAATCGTTTGTTCAGCTAGTTGTGAATACTCACTTTGGGGCAACATAACTTATGGTGGTCCACTGGGTGAGAAGGCCCAAAATGTGAGAAACATACGCTCGGGTGGTATGTACTCACAAACACATAGGTGGCTATGGGGAAATTCGTGTCATGGAATGGGCTTCCCGCTCAACCATACTAAAGTTATACCTCCTAATATCTTTAATAAGGTACCCTAAAGGAAAATGTCGATTCATGCTTGAGGAGACAAGCAAAGCTATGTATGCTTAGAACTCATGAACAAACAGGATGTTACCACAGGCATGCAAGCTGTATTATGCAAGGTGGCCAAGATGTAAAATGTAAAATGAAAATATGTAAAATGTAAAAGGTGTTCAAAGGA
>VDFB02274513.1:0-28350 GCA_007258455.2 Sequoia sempervirens | reverse complement strand
ATTTTGCAAGTTGCACATGAAAATGGATTTAATTCATTTATTAAATATCCATTTTCCTCACAAGGCATCTTTTGGAATATTCTCTAAATTTGAATTTAAAATTTCCAAGTCAACATGTACATCCAAGAAGGCAATAACTTCATCTTACATGTCCTTTGACTTGAGCCAAGTAGAATTTATTGCAATTTCCCTTCCCTCTTGCAATTCATTTCAACAAATTTTAATTTCAAAACATGCATTTATTGGAATATTTCTCAAATCTTGCACATCCTCCATCCATTCATAGATTCACAAGTGGCATCATTCCATTGGATGAATATTAGTCCCACATTTCTCAAATTTGGACATTCATCCATATTGGAATTCTATATATAAAGAGCTCATATCCTTATTTGATCATCCACAAATTATGCAAAGTTATGATGCTAAAATATTTAGCCATTCTCATCCATCATCTTTGAGTTATTAGCTATGTTTTTGCAGATTTTAGCTTGGATCTCTCATCCTTCATCAAAAAAGTGGATCAATCATCTTCAACATATCAATTTTGCATCTTAGGAATTGGGAAAGGGCCAATTTTCAGATAATCATAATTCAATTTGATGCAAGAGCATCCAAAGGGTGTATAAGGTTCCTTGCATCACCCAAAAATAGTTAATTTTCAAGTTTATCATTTTTTAGATGTTTTTACATTTTTGGATACCCTTTTCGTCATAATAAAATTCTCAAATTACGGTTTTTATTTTCTATTCCTCGGTTGAAAGATATTGCAGTTTTAGTTTCCCAGATTTGCACTTGAAAATCTTCTGAGTTAGATTTGAGGCACTTAGAGTTTCCGGAATGGCCCTGAAACTTGCCAAAATCAGCGTAGCAGATTTTGAGCTTATTCTTGACTTCGAGACCTTTCCAATGGTTCGAACGGTTCATGAATCAGAGTCCTAGATCAAAAGTTATGACCCCGCGAAGTTGGTGCACTTTCTAGAAGATGCCATTGCAAATGCTCTTTTGAATTTGAACTTCATGTTGTAAATTTTCGGCGCCAAACCGCCTAAACTCAAATTAAATGTTGTTTTGGCTCCAAACAAATGAGGAGCTCTATTTATGGGTGGGTTTTCTAAATTTTGGGTAACTTTTGGGGAATAAGATCGATATTGTGAAAGGTTATTCTGTAGCTTTCTGTAGCTTGCATGTGTTGTAGAACTTAGGGATTTGAGATCCTCTACATGTAAGAAGCTCTATTTTCTGAATAATAAAATTATTCTCTTAGTTGTGGGTTATTTTCTCAGGTCTCTCAGTTTGCTCATCACAATTCCCCCATGGGATCATGAGTTTGCACATTTAAATTAGGATTCAACCTATTTTCTTGTTTTATTGTGTTCTTCATTGTTTTCTTTCCTATTTTGAAATTGTAAATGGATTTCATGGGGAATTCTTGTTTTATCTTGCAATATCTTGTTTAACTTGTTTATTCATGTTGTTTTGTAGGTACTAGGATTGGGGTTCACACACTAGTAGCGAATGCAAGAACCAAACATTGTTTTTCAATTGGTGAATAACATGTTTCATAATCAATTAAGGTCTAGGTGATGTAATAAACATGGTGATCTTTACCATGATCATCTTGTTGAGCCAACAATGTTGCAAGAGCATGGGCAAATGTGACAATGTACAAGATAAATAATCTATGCGGCACGACTGGTTGTAAAATAGGTAGAGTAGTTAAATATTCATTTAGACTCTCAAAAGATTGTTTACAATTTTCATACCAATCAAAAGGAACACCATTTTTAAGGAGACAAGTGAAAGGTAATGTGTGATCAACTAAAGATATGATAAAATGATAGATAGCTTGAATGCATCCTTGTAATGTGTGTAACTGAGAAACATTTTTTGGAGGTGGCATGTTAAAAATTGCATCTATTTTCTTTGTGTCCACCTTAATGCCTCTATGAGATATGAAAAACCCTAAGATTTTACCACTATCTACACCAAAGACACACTTTTTCAAATTCAATCACATGTTATATTTTTTGATTCATTCAAAAAAATTGTGGACATTTACATTGTCTTGTCGAGTTAAGGATTTAGCAAGAAGATCATTGCAATAGTCTTCCAATATTTTATGAATGTAATCATAATATATTAATTTCATTGCACGTTGGTAAGTTTCACTAGCATTCCTTAAACCAAAATTCATACAACCCAATAAAATTTTCCCCAAATAGTTATAAAGGCATTTTTGTATTGATCCTGAGGATTAATAAGGATTTTATTATAACCAGAGAATATATCCATGAATGACAAAAAATAATGTCCAAAAGTTGAATGCACGATCATGTTGATATTAGGAAGTGGAAAATCATCTTTTAAAGATGCCTTACTCAAGTCTCAAAAATTGGTGCACATCCTAATTTGATTATCAAGTTTTTGCAACTATGACAATGTTTGAGATCCGAGAATAATCAATAAGTTTAATGAAGCAGACATCTAGAAGTTTATCAAGTTCTTCTTTAACACACAAGGCCACATTAGGGTTCATTTTACAAATCTTTTGATGAGCAGGTTTAACATTGTTATCAAGGACAATATTATGCATCACAATTTTTAGGTCAATTCCTCGCATATCATGATATTTCCAAGAAACAATTTTAGGAAAATCATGAAGTAAATTGGTTATATCTTCTTGTTCTTCATCATCAAGGAACTTCCAAATTTTAATAATTTTATCTTTTTTAGTAATTTCCATAAGCACATCAATTGTATCACCTAAAGGGAGTGCATTGGATTTAGGACTTTCATATTCCAAAAACTCTTTAGTGATATCACTTATTTCTTGCTCGATAATGTTCATAGAATGAGGAAGGTGTTTAAGGGAAGTAGGCGAGGATGTGGTATCAACAACTCCAAATATATGTGTCAAGGCCTCATCACTATTGAAACACAACCATGAAGGTGGGAAGGTTGGATCAAGAAAATTAGGATGAGTAATGATGAGTTTGTGTTGTCGTAGAGAGGTATCTACAAGATCATGATGTGCCAAAAAGTGGCAATATGATGGGTATTTGTAGGGTATGTGGCTGACGAGTTCTTTTTATCCCAAAATTAATGAAATAAAAAGGGTTTCTAATGGATATTCTCAGCTTTCCACCAATATAAATTATGCTTTACTTTGAATTTAATCAATAATTATTATTCATTTTCTATTTGAATTATGACTAAAGTCCTGATTGATAGGCTGATTGAAAATCATCTATAGCTTTCAAATAGTATCATATTTTTTGAATCTAAAACATGTGTCACATGCTATGATTCGTATACTATAGGATTAAGAAAATAATAATTGAATTTCATGAATTTTTTACTAAGTTAAGGTGGTTAGACATATGAGTTTTTATATTTTTTAAAAAATTTAATAAAAAAAACCATAATTAATTATTTACTTGGAAAAAAATTACAAAATAATCTCCATCATGGTGGGACATTATTCCTCTACTTATATCTAAAATATTATAAAAAATATTATCATTTTATTGTGGGTAGGGTGGTTAGAAAGACACCTACTTCTTATTTTTTCCTTGAAATTTAAGTACTTTGCATTGAAATTTAAAATTTTCACCAAATAGATTTTGTTTAAAAAAAAAAACCTAGTAGTTTAGAAACTACATTCAATTTTTTACAAATTCTATTCTTACATATTTTTGAAATAATATATATCATAACTCATTCAAATGTTTACATCAAATTACCTAACTTTGATTTTTCTGAATTTTTTCCACTTAAGGGCCTATTCTTTCCATGATGATTCTACACATACCATGACATGTGATGATGTTAATATTTAAGGATGGTCGTTAAGTAGCTCTAGTTGTTTAGGAAAAGGAATTTCCCAATCCCATTTTCATTTCCTATGTATTAGGTTCAATAGGAACAAGAATACCATATTCATGTTTTCCACACCCTTATCTAGTATAGCCCTTTTTTTTACAAATTTATAACCTTTCCCATAAAGTCTTTCCATTTCACATAGGGTAGGTGGGGATTGATAATCTATCTCATCAAAATTTGTTGTGTACATTGAATTTTTTTCTATTCAAGGGGTAAACGCTTTTGATCGGAGCTATGAACTAAATACAACCATCCAACAATACCACCCCAACGGGGTTTGAACCTTGGTGGCAAGAACAACAATGCCACCTATAAACCATCACACCATCCCAATACCGGCTTGTGTACATTGAATTTTCATCTATATTATAAGAGATAGTTTTTTGAGATGACTATTTAGAAGTTTAAGTGGACATAATTTTTGATTGGTCATGCTTTTCATCTTCCTTTTTTCATAAGTATGTATTTCCCCATAAATGAGGGTGTGAATTCTAAGGATCCCCAATCATCACCAAATAATTTAGAGATCGTGTCATTATGTTTAATTTCAAGAGAATCAATGTTAGAGGTTGGAATCAATGTTTTCAAAGGACTTGTAACCCCTTTTTCAAGATGCAAGCAACTTTCAAGCTTAGGATCAATTTCAATTTGATATATATGATTATTATAAACATAATTCATGATACAATGAAGAGTTGAAGGCACTACATTCATCTCATGAATCCAAGGTCAGCCTAAAATAATATTATATGAGAGTTCATAAGGCATGACATGGATAGGAGTCTACAAAGTAACCAGACCAACCATAATAGGTAAAGTGATTATCCCAAGTGGTTTCTTTGTTTTATTATCAAATCCTCAAATAGAGATGAAATCAAGTATAATTTTTGATCTATCCACTTCTAATCAATCAAGAAGGCTCACACTACACACATTAAGGGAAGAACCATTATCTATGAGAGTGAATTTGATACCTATGTGACGGAATTGAGCAATGATCATAAAGGAATCATGTTGTTTTTGTAACTCCAAAGGAGGGAGCTCATGTTGATGAAAAGTAATATTGAGACTATGCTTTCGAACAAGAGCTACCACATCACTCATAGTGTTTCGAGGAGGGATTGTTATTTGTTTCAAAGTAGTTTTAATAATGGTGTTATAACTTGGTGAATTTTGAAGAAATTCCCAAAGAAATATTTTGGCATGAGTATTCTTTAATTGTTCGAAAAGATCATACTCCTTTGTAGGTGGGTTATAAAGAGGAGCACTAGGCATATTAGGTTAAGGTAATGATTGTTGAATTATTTGTGGTGGTTGTGGGTTATTTCGTGTGTATATGTATGAGAAACAATATCATTACTAGATTGTTGTGATACATTAGAGGGATGGAGGGGATGTGAGGATGGGTAAAGGATAAGTTTAGGTTTATTGGAAGGATGAAGCGGATGTGAGGGTGGGTAAATGATAAGTTTAGGTTGAATTACATGAACACCCTTAACTTTAGAGATGTCACAAAAAACCATACTAGATGAATTGGATGAGATGAAGTATTCAATAGACTCATCTTGCAAATGAAAATCATCACTACTAAAAGGTTGTAAGGGTGAACGATCATCAACGTGTTAAGATTTTCAAGGAAAGCATTAGAGGTATGAAAATTTGTTATCGTAAGTTGGTTACCACAAACCTTAGTGGATTGCTTATGTGAGATGAAGTCTTGGAGGGCTTCATCTGACAAATCAAAATCATCACAATAAAAGGGTTTGAGGGATGGTTTTTTGGTAAGGAGTTTATGTTTCTCATTACAAACTTTAGCGGATGAAGTGAGTGAGAGGACACCCTCAAGGGTTTCATCTAACTTATGAACATCATTACTATTGAGTGGCTTGGATGAGATGTTATTTCAAATTTGAATCATATGTTTAATTGGATCATTTGATGTGTTGTTTGATTGGTTTTGGAGATTTAAAATAGTTTCCTCAATGTAAGCTGATCTAAAAGGACTATCAAAGATAACTGAAAAATAGGACTTATAAAATTTGAAGACTGACCATAATTTCCATGAAAAGAAATTAAATTTATGCTAAGTGTGGATGCTAAACCTGCATTTTACTCAAAAATAAACAAACATGAGTATTGTTAATTGAATCAAGCAAATCGGATATAGCATCCCTATGAAATAATTGGTCATGCTACCTATGCAAAAAAAGAAGTAAGATATCAAAATAAACTAAGTGAAAGCATAAGAAAGCAAGATTCAAACTCTATCTCATAGTGGATTGGTGCTTCTATGGAAAGAATCCATTTCCCAATCCTTTGCTAAGCTCAATGATCAAATTCTTTGAAGATGGAGTGAAATGGACAAAATTAGCTCTCAATTGAAGAGATTAACTTTACATGAAGACTATGGATTATTTGATGAAGAATAAGCCTTCCATTTATAGAATATTTTGATGAGAGAAGAAGCCCAATGGATGAATGCTGGACAAAGATTTATCCAATGAGATGGAGCCACTTATCACCTTGTGATAGGTTGGAGGATGTGCAAGTTTTGGTCAATGTGCCAAAGAGGGGGATATCAAATTTGAATTTGAAAGTTAAATGCTAAGTCGTGAACATGTTAGAGAATTTATTTCCATGTTGTAAGGGATAAGTCAAATTTCTTTTCAAATTCAAACTTGGAGAAATTCCTAAAAGATGCTTTGTTTCCTGGGAAAATGAGGATTTGATAAATGAATTAAACTGCTTTATTGATGCAAGTGGGAAAATATAGAGGATGTGATGGGTAGTTAGATTAGATTAGTAATAGTTTGATTAAATTAAGATGATGATTAGGGGTTTTGACCTATTTGACTTAAATATTTTGATTTATGTAAATCAAGAGGGAGAAATATGAATTTTGAGATTTAATTAAATCATTTTTTGTTTATTTAATTAAATGGATGATGCAAGATAAAGGTTAATTAATTTGAGGAAGATGAATCTAGGAGATGATTCATTAAAGATGAAATGTTATGATTTGATTAAAATTGATTTATTTAATCTAATGAGGTAATGATGGGCTTAAATTAAATAAATTTAAGTTATTCAATTTAAATGGATGGTCTTTAAAGGTTGAACTAAATGAACTTAATTTACCTGATGAATGGATGAATGTGTATTTGAATTATGAATGTGATGCTTTCTATATTTTTCCCCTCTTTGAAGCAATGTACTTCATTTGTTGGTTCAAAGAATAAACTTTTCATGATCAAATTTCAAAAAATTATGATTTTGTCGAATGCCCTAGTGGAAAGAATTACACTAGCTGGGGAACCTTGGCCAAGAAGTTATCAAAGTAGATACATCTCACATCATATACCAAGATGAGAGAACAACACATGATTTACCAATAGATGACAAAATCAAGGGTCTGCAAATGATGCTTGCAATGGGCTATGACAGAAATCAAAGACTTGGAAAAAATGATAATGGGCTTATAATACCTATCATTCCAGAGACATGAATGAGAAGTCTTGGGCTTGGATGTACCACTCTGAGTATAACCGTACATGGCCGACATACTCTAGTTAGAAAGGTTAATAATCCTCCTCAACAAACTGTAGCAAAAGTACACTTACCAGTATCTACAGGTAGAGTCATAGACAAATTTACATTCGACATAACCGACGTCTATAGTAGTAATGATGACGAGGATCTTATGACCAAATTACCTAGGGTTTTTGAGGATACCACTCTTTTCATGATTTTCACCCTATCTTTTGAATCAGACCACCAAAATCAAGAAATCTGCCTAGTATACCCCCAACTCATTAACTATGACCAACGAGGAGCATGAATTCTTGATACATTAAAAATCGATGAGGCGCTCTCAAAATTCATGGGACTATGGGATAAAATTCTATGTGGAGATCACAAAGCAAGGTTCATAATGGAGCTAGATACACATGCCTATTATGGGGAAATAATTGAATCCCCCATTCGCAAAAGTGAAAAATTAAGAATAATATCTATGTCCTTGAGTGAAAACCACACTGTGGCACTCTCCAACTAGAAAAAGTAAAAGGAAAGGATGCATCCAATGGTGAAAACATCTTTGAGGCACCCAAGGATGGTGGATTCAATCTTTCTTTTCAAGCTCTTCATCAAGGAAAATCAAGAGTCCTAACAGAAAAAGGAAATCCAGTCAACCTAGGAACATAGGAAACCCCACACATCACATCCTATGCAGAATCATTACTATCAAAAGAACAGGAACTCCTAGCAGGATTCCTAAGAGAGAGACAAAAAAAATTTGCATGGAGCTATGTACATATGCCAAGGCTCAATCTGAAAATTATAGTTCATCATCTAGTAGTTTATCCTAAAGCAAAGCCCGTCAGACAAAATCTTAGGAAAATGCACCCTTTGATCGCCCTGCTAGTAAAAATGGAATTAAAAAAGCTATTAGATGCAGGATTCATTTGATCAATAGATTATCGAGAATGGGTGTCAAACTTGGTGCCCATCTCAAAACCCAATGGGAGCATCAAAATTTGCACTAACTTTAGAGACTTGAACTTGAAGCATGGCTGAAAGATGATTTCTCGTTGCCCAATATTGACATGATCGTCGACATGATGACGAGACATGAAACTCTTTCCTTGATGGATGGTTTCTCAAGTTATAACCAGATAATGATTGCTAAAGAATACCAACACAAAACAAACTTCACTTGTCCATGGGGGACTTACTGCTAGAATATGATGTTGTTTAGCTTGTAGAATGCAGGAGCAACATACCAAAGGTCCATAACCTTAATATTCGATGACATGATCCATAAGAATGTTGAAGATTATGTTGATGACATTCTAGCCAAATCCAAAAGGAGAAAGGATCACATAGCAACCCTAAGTGCCATTTTTGATAGGCTAGAGGAGTACAAAGTCTGATTAAACCTAAAGAAGTGTGTCTTCAACATACAATTGGGAAAGTTGCTAGGATATATATTGTCAATGAGAGGTATCGAGGTAGATCCAACAAAGTTAAAAGAAATCCTTGAGATGGAGGCACCAAAAACATTAAAGCAATTAAGAGGTCTCCAAGGAAGGCTTCAATCCATTCAAAGATTCATAACACAACTGGCAGACAAATAGAACCCATACTCTCCTAATTCACAAGGGAGTAGTGTACAAATGGGATAACAAGTGTGAAGAGGTAATCAATAAAATCAAAGAATATTTACTTACATCACCAGTCTTAATGCCACCAATCCCAAGAAAACCATTAATTCTCTATGTGTTAGCAACAACAACAACCCTTGGAGATCTCCTAGCTTAGCATGATGAAAATGGAATAGAAAGGGCCATCTAGATTACATCAGTAGAACAATGGTTGGGCATGAGCTAAAATATTCATTCATTGAGAAATCATGTTTAGATGTAGTGTTTGCATAACAAAAATTCAGATATTACATGTTGGCAAACAAAATAAAACTCATCGCCAAAATACGAAATTGAATATGTGGATCAGAAAGCAATCAAAGGCCAAGTAATCCTAGATCAACTTGAAGAAGCACCAATATATTCAGAGAATCCTCTCATCTCATAGTTTCCAGACAAATCTATTTTCAATATCAACATAGCCAACCATTGGAAACTTTACTTTGATGGATCATAAATACAACATGGATCAGGAGTCGATGTCTTCTTTGTCACCCCACAAGGGGAGTGCATACCAAGGTCCTATAAGTTGGCATTTCCCTGCACCAATAACATTGCAGAATGAGGCTTTAACCAAAGGTCTCATAATAGTAGTAAAGTTGAAAATTATAGCTCTTAGAGTATACAGAGACTCCCAATTGATAATAAATCAAGTGAATGATGAATACCAGACCAAGGGAAATAAGCTCACTCCATATAAGAAATTGATGGAGACTCTCAAATAATCCTTCATTTAAATTACATTTGAGCATATTCCTAGAGCCAAGAATAGAGTAGCAGATGCCATGGAAAAAATTGGATCTGTACTAGACATCCCTCACATCGTTCCAAAATGTGAATTACTGATAGAGTATCTTCTCGTGCCTACATTTGAGGTACCAAAATTAGAATTCATGTGCAAAATCGTTGGTCCCGGTGATCCTTGGTACCATGAAATTTATACATACCTTAGAATATAATTCATACCCACTGACTTACCCTCAAATCTAAAATAAACCTTTTTTAAAAATGAATCTCGATTCGTCATCCTAGGAGATACCCTATATCATAGAAGCATAGAAGGAACCCTACTATGCTACTTAAATGCCAAGGAGGCATTGACTGCTCTAACTAAAGTACATAACGGTATCTATGGTTCACACTCGAGTGGAATGACCATAGGCAAGAAACTACTAAGGATGGGGTATTATTGGCCCAAAATGGAAAGAGAAGCACATAACTATGTCAAAAGGTTTCAAAATTGTCAGTAGCATGGGGATCCCATCCATGCTCTAGCTCAAGAGCTTCATCCCATCGTCACACCATGGCCCTTTTCAGAGTGGGGACTCGATCTCATTGGAAAAATCACTCCCACTTCATCTAATGGCCACAAATTCATCATAACCACCACAAATTACTTCACTAACTGGGTGGAAGCCATACCCATGACGTATATAACTGGGAAGCAGATATCAAAGTTCATCCTAAACTATCTCATTTGTCACTATGGTGTTCCACAAGCCATTATCTCAGATAATGGGACACCATTTAAGAATCAAGATGTCTATGACTTATGTGAAAAATTCAAAATCCAACATCACTTCTCCACCCCATACTATCCCCATGGAAATGGACAAGCAAAAGCCACTAATTAAACTATTTTGAAAATCCTCAAGAAAATAGTCAATGACACAAGTCGTGATTGGCATTTTCAGCTTAATCTCACCCGCTAGGCCTATTGAACCAACATCTGCACACCAATCGATGCCACCCATTTCTCCTTGGTCTATAGATTAGAAGTAGTACTCCCCATTGAGATTGAGCTCCCATCACTTAGGATATCATTGCAAAACCTCATCCCAGATGAAGAGTACCGAGTATCAAGACTAAATTAGCTAGAGCTACTAGATGAGTAGTGTATATATGCTTTAAATAATTTGCAAGTCTATCAAAATAGACTCAAATGGAGCCATAATAAGAAAATCAGAAGCAAAACTTTCCAAGTCAAAGAACTGGTATTAAAGGAGAATCAATAGAATGTCCCAAACCTAAGTAGCAAAGGAAAATTTGAACTCAATTGGTTGGGACCATTCGTTATCACAACAAGTTATAAGTCAGGGGAATATCAATTATCAATACCCAAAGGGGAACCTCTGCAAGATCCCATGAATAGCTCTCATCTCAAAAAAAATTATGCCTAAATATTTCAAGGTATAGAACCAAAAAATAAAAAATAAAAAAAATGTCCTGAAAAAATGCTTAGTTTAGTGAAAACCTAGCAAATAGGTGTCTTGGTGACAATAAAACAATGAAAAATAAAAAAATCCAAAAAAATTAGAAAAAGGATTGAAAAAGAATAAAGAAAAAATTGTCCCTTAGTGAAAACCACTTCAAGCAGCACCTTTGGCAAAATCATGAAAACCGGGTAAATAGGCACCCTTGTGTAAATAAGCACTTTCCATCCACCAGACTGCATACCAGTTCTTATATCATTCATCGGATTCAAATTCCATCCATCACTCATCCACTTTATCTGCATCATAGTTTAGTCCTGGTGGTTTGTATCATGATCCCTCCTAGTACTACTCAACCCATCCTCAAGGTTATTTTGTCTTACCTTTATTAATGTATTCTATTGCATCACGCTGGGAGCATGTTCTCATCAGATCAAATTCGTGTATATTCTTAAATTCCCAAAAATTAGAAAATCCAAAAACATCAAAACATCAGAAAATCCAAAACATCAAAATATCAAAAAAACTAGAAAATGGAAAAAAAATCAAAACATCAAAAAATCTAAAAAACCAAAAACATTGAAACATATCAAAATCCCAAAAATAGGTGAAAAATTCATTCAAATAGTAAAAAAAAAATCGTCTTGTCATACTACGGGTCTTTGAGCCTTGAACATATGAAAGGTTGATCTTTGATCATCCTCTGAGACACTTAGGTCAATCCTTTAGGATTTTGTCAAAATAAGTTGACATTTCATCATGTATATATTACATCTATAAATTGACGGCCATTAGTCGAACCATGTGGTTCTCTTTACATGTATAACGAGGGAAAGGCTAATCTATTGATCAGCCCTTCTGCACCTCTTTAGATAGTCTTTAGGGGTTGGGTCTCTTGGTAAAAATATCAAGAAACCTAAAACATCAAAAAATCAAAATTGAAACATTTGAAAATCTTGAAAATACCAAAACAACCTCAAAACATTGCAAAACTGTACAAAAAATCCAAATATTTTGAAAAAATCCATCCTGCCTCTAATCTCACTTTGGTAACTCCCGCACAAACACCACTCATAATAAACTAATCATCATCCTCAACCTTTGGTGAAACAATTAGAAACAAGTCTCAAAGGTTAAAAGTAAAACATAAAAATGTCAAGTCTCAGGTTTAAGTCAGTATGTAAACAAGTTGGTCAATTCTTTGTTTCGCTAGCCTATCATCAAATTAGTTTGATTTCAATCATCAGATAACATAATGTCGTAGGATGTTTCCTTCATATAATTGGCATTATTTATCAAAAAGAACACTTTGGATAAATGAAATGATGTGCCGCCATCCACTAACATGTCCTAGGATGCATCCTTCCTACAATGGGCATTATATTTTGGTAATAGTTTTGGTTAGCACTATTGAAGAACATTAGCTTTTTTTTACTTTATCTTGGTCTTTTGACTTATCTCTTTTTGCTCATTCCTATAACCTCTTGATGATGTCCAAAAAAAGGGATTTAGAGAGATAGGAATGGGGCAATGCTCATTATCTTTTGTCTGTTGTCCTTGTTGGACATTCTTGTAAAATAACCTTGATGAATACTTGCTTTGTTAGATATGTATGGAGGGTGTTCTGGGAAACTTGCTGACTAGTTCATTGATAGGTTATACCTTTCCGTGTTTTGGTCTGAGGTGTTTGAAACTTCTAAAGTGCATCCTAGCAAGGTTTTTATATGTAAGGTGTGAACAAGAATACTCCTATCTATTTGTCAAGTCAAAGTCAATTGCACTAAGTACAATGCCATCTTGGTCCTTTATACCTGGATGCATCATGCTTAGGTGTGTTATCAAACATAAGGTAAGTTACCCTTTTAAAATCCCAATCATTGATAAGAAAAACATCCATTTCTCATCACCATCTCTCATAAAGTTGGCTTGTTGGATCCTCTTGTCATCATCCAATTTCTTCTTTTCTGCACTAACATTAAATCATGAATAGTTAATCATCATCACCAGTGCATCCATCATACATCCACAAACTATCAATCTTCTACATACCATCTCACATGCATGTTCATCATCATAATATAGATGTATTAGTTTAAGCATTGCATAAAATCATACATTTGCATAATCATAGCATATCACATCATCCATCTCATCCATCACACATCATATCATCATTTAATTTGATTAGGATAATATAGATTGGTTATTCTAAGCCTCTTAAAACCATGTCATATGCATTGTCAATATAACCATCCATACATTCATTTTGAACCTCTTTGTCGCTAGATCGACCCTCAAATCGAATCTTTTTGCTTGATCTCTCAAGGGGAAAATGTACTAGTGTACTTCTTTCCGCTAGGGCATCCAAAAAAAAAAGATTTTTTTTTTTAATTTTGATCACCAGAAGTTTATTCTTTGAACCAACCCAGGAAGTACATTGCTTCAAAGAGGGGAAAAATGTAGACATGTGGAATTAGCATCAATGGGGTGATCCCACAAAGTTGGTTTACAATATCTAGGAGATTCTAATTTTTGCTAAAATCAAATATTTTTAGAAAATATAATGATTTAAGCCTTAAAAATTTCCATTTAAAGCATTCTAGTTGAAGAGGATTTGATCAAACTATATTAGATCAAACTCCCTTGGATAGAACACCGCTAGTTTTAAGCCATACCTATAACGAAGACTCCTTTACACCTATCAAAATGATGATAAAAACCCACTTTTGATTTACCTTTTGGGCGATCAAATAAATTCATTTAAAATTTATTTTTTTAATTTTTTAGTTGTTATTATATAAGCTTCCCAAAAATTATAATTTTAAATAAATTTAATTTTATTATTATATATATTTTCTATTTCTTGTGAATATATGTTTCTCGCCGAAAATAAAACTCTTTGTTTTGCACATGTGGAAAAATAGTAGATTATCAAAAATAAATTTTAAAAAATATGAGTGCACTAGATATTGAAGTCCTTGATCCAACAAAAAAATAAAATTCAATTTTGATACATACAAAAATGGTTACACATTATACGGTCGCGCTATGTCTGAATTGTAATTCGTTTGACTTCAAAACTTGATTAAAGAAAAAATATTCAATAAAAAAAATCTAACCAAGTGGAAACACTATATATCAGAGTTACAAATTTAAATTTTAAAGAATTATAATTTTATCCTCCATGGAAAAAAATTTATGCGTTATACGGTGAGCATCACTATTTAAAAATGTTGTTTTCTAAAAAAAACTAGTTTTCGAGGGAGATGGAAAAGGAAGTGCAATCATATTTCAATTTTTTTGAAAAACAATTATGTAGAATCTACAAAAATTTTTTCACAAAACTCTAGTTTTCATCATCTTCACACTCCTCATGGTCTAGCCTCTATAGGTGCCTGAAAGTTAAGATTTAGTTAAAAATCATAATTCTAGTGTCCAATTTGGCCAAAAATTGTAAACCACTATTGTGGGATCATCCATTGTCAACTTAAAAATAATCACATTCATAAATCAAATACACATTCATCCATTCATTAGGTAAATCATGTTTATTTAGTTCAACCTCTAAAGATCGTCCATTTAAATTGTATAAATTATCTTTATTTAATTTAAGCCCATCATTACCTTATTTGATTAAATAAATCAATTTAATCAAATCATAACATTTTGTCTTTCATAAATCATCTCCTAGATTCATCTTTCTCAAATTAATTAACCTTTATCTTGCATCATCCTTGTAATTAAATAAACTAAACTTTATTTAATTAAATCTCAAAATTCATATTTCTCCCTCTTAATTTAAATAAATCAAAATATTTAAATAAAATGGGTAAAAACCCCTAATCATCATCTTAAGATAATCGAACTATGAATAATCTAATCTAACTACCAATCACATCCTCTACCTTTTCCCACTTGCCTCAATAAAGAATTTTAATTCATTTATAAAATCCTCATTTTCCCTCAACAAAGAATCTTTTATGAATATTCTCTAAGTTTGAATTTGAAAAGCAAGTTGGCTTTTCCATTCCAACATGGAAATAACTTCTCTCTTACATGTCCCCCACTTAGCATTTAACTCTCAAATTCAAATTTGAATCTCCCCCCTCTTTGGCACATTACCCAAAACTTGCACATCCTCCAACCTATCACATGGTGACACGTGGGTCCATCTCATTGGCTAAATATTTGTCCCACATTCATCCATTGGGATTTTCCTCTCATGAAAATATTCTATAAATGGAAGGATTATTCTTTATCAAATGATCAAAAATCTTCATGCAAAGTTACTCTCTTCAATTGAGAGCTAATTTTGTCCATTTCACTCCATCTTCAAAGCATTTTATAATTGAGCTCAGCAAAGGATTGGGAAAGGGCTTCTTTCCACAGAAGCACCAATCCATTATGAGATGGAGTTTGACTCTTGATTTCTTATGCTTTCACTTAGTTTATTTTGATATCTTACTTCTTTGTTTGCATAGGTAGCATGATCCATTATTTCATAGGGATTCTATATCTGATTTTCTTGATTCAATTAACAATACTCATGTTTGTTTTTTTTTGAGCAAAATGCAGATTTAGCCTCCACACTAAGAAAATAGAGAAAACTTAAACTAAAAAAAAAGGAAATGACAAAAACTAGAAAGATGCAATGCAAGAAATTAAAATCTTGAAATTATGATGAATTTTTTAATGTTTTTCTAAATTTTGTTGTGTTTTTTTGTAGAATTTGAACTCTGTACAATGAAAATCCAAAATGCAAATGCAGAGATGGAAAGGGACCAATTCACCCTAGGTGGTGAATGAGTTCCAGTATCTAGATGAATTTTTTAATGTTTTTTTAATTTTTTGTTGTGTTTTTCTATAGAATTTGAACTCTATACAATGCAAATCCAGAATGAAAATGCAGGGATGGAAAGGCATGCAATGCTTCTAGGAATCCTAAAAAAATACAAGAGCCTAAACTAATGAAGAACTAAAATGTAATTAGAAATGTAGATCTAAATGTTATAATGCTCAAAAGTCAAGTTCACCAAAATTAACATAGATTATTGGGACAAAAAATGATTCTCTTGCTCTTCTAAGGTTTTCACCTAAAAGGAGAGAGATCCAAGTCCAAAAATGCTTATATGTGTAACTAAAAGTAGGATTTATGCAATGTGATATGATGTAAATAAACTTAGATAAATACAATTGATTGACTAAAGTGAAATAAAATGAGTGCTAAACCAAGATCTGTGTCTTGTTTGTAAACATAGTGTGATATGTAAAAGGATTGAAAATGATGAATGAAATGCAATTTTGCACTAAGAAAAAGGCTATTTCTTAGAATGTGTGCACCTGGAAGACTATAGAGAACTGAATGATAATCTCAAAAGCTGATGAAATTTTAACTTGGGGTGAGTGGGACTCATTCACCACCTTGGGTGAATCAATCCTAGATCAGGACCGTTCTACACGAAATCTATTTTCTGACAGCCATGGATTTGAAACATCTAACTCAATTTCTCACCTTAGGTTAGACTCATTTCCTATGCATAGTGAATCAGTCCTCTTTATGATTTCTACAAACTCAAAACTTAGATTTTTACCTTGACACCTACACAACATATTTTTATGGAAACCTGATTCTAGATGTTAGAAAATTCATGCAAAACAACTTAAAAGAGTTGATCTAATGGGGGTTTTTCCTTGGTCAAACCCCTAGGTAGGTAATAAAACCTTGAATAGAGGAAAAATTGCATAAATCCTAGCCTTACATGTGTTAAAGACTAGGAAAGGGTCAATCATGACAAAAACCTTATTCTATTGCTCTAAAATAAGACAAGAAAGAATTATTAAGAGGATGAAATATCTCTATCCTTAGAAACCTTACAACACATAAAACATGGATAAGAAATGATTGGAAAATTTTCAAAAAATACAATGCAAACCTTAGTTTGAAGATAGAGTAAAAATGCAACATGGAATCAATAGGAAACCAAGTCCTTAGTATTGATTTGGTGGCAATTTGAACCTCTTCAACCTAGATTTATTCATGATTAACCATAGGAATCCATCATCAACCCTTTGCAATGTTGGATCTTGACAAGATTAGTGAGCTTCAAGAACCACAAAAACCCTAGTTTGTTGTCCTAAAACTTCAACTTTTGCTAATGAAACTTGTTGTAAGAATACCTTTTACTCTTGAAATGTTAAAAATGATAAAAATAAATATTGTTTAAAATGAATTGAAATGTGTATTTATAGGAGAAAACATCTTGTTTTCCTATTAATTAGACCTAAGAGGCTGACATCCACTGGAAACAAAAGTTAAATTGATTAAATTTCCATTTAATTTTGAATTTTCCCTAGAAGGGAACTCATTCACCACCCTTGGTGAATTGATCCCACCAAAGGGGACTCATTCACCCAAGGTGTTGAATGGGTCCCACTACTATTTTTTGAAAGTGGGTTGTCAGGGTATGATGTTATTAAATTTTGTTTTTTGGGTTTTATGTGATTGCACTTGTGAAATGGGCCTCTAGATCAAAAGTAATAGTTCTAAGGGCCTATAAATGTTGTTTTCTAGGGGAAATGATGTAAAGGGGTGAAAAGTGTGTCTAATTGTGCATGAAATGGTATTTTTTTCTCATGAGGGTCCAAATTTCTATGGGATAAGTATGTATACCTTGTTTTCTTGACCCGAAACTTCAAATCGAACTGGTTGCTCCATATAAACTTCGTCTTTCAACACCCAATTTAGGAAGGTGGAATTCACATCCATTTGAAACACCTTCCATTTTTGTTGGGATTCAATTGCTATGAATTTCCACATGATTTCCATCGTTTCTATTGGAGAAAATTTGTCATCATAATCTCTCCCAAACTATTGTTTGTATCCCTTCACAACTAATCTTGCTTTATGCCTTTCTATTCTTCCATCGAGATTGTTTTTGATCTTATATACCCATTTAACTCCATTTAATTTCTTGTTGGGAGGAAAATTAGTTAACTCCCATGTTTCATCCCTCTCTATTGCATCTATCTCCTCATCCATGGCCTCACACCATTTCTCCTCTTTCACAACATCCTCAAAATAAATTGGATCACTATCAAAAAAAATGTAAAATTCACACTCATAAAATATTCATCATAATTTTTATTTTGGTAGATCTCCCTTAGAATTTTGGTCTTTATTGGCATCAGGGAAGCAAGAGAAGGATCTGAACTTTCACTACTATTGCTGATTTGCTAAACAGACCCTGTCCATAGGTGTCAGGAGCTCTTAGGAGCTAATCCTCTACTTGTTTGCACGGCTACTTTCCTTTCTATCTACTCATGTTAAGAGCTATCAAGATTTATTTGGAGCTGTCTAGGACCAATTCTTTGGCTATCTATGACTATCTTCCTAACTTTCTACCTACGTCAAGAGCAGTTAGGAGTAGTCGAGAGTGGTCCAGAGCTATCAAGAGTGATTGTAGGCTCATATTATTTCACTTCTTGTTCTATTTTTCCTTCTTCATGAGTTTTCAAGAGTGGTTCTGAGCTATTAGAAACTATCAATCCATCCCATTACTCATTCTCTAGGAACTCCATGTCTCTGTTGATGACAATTTTCTTGTGACCAAGTTATACAACCTATAGGCTTTGGACTCTTCACTATCACCTATGAAAATACACTTCTCACCATTTTCATCCAACTTTTTTCTTTTCTATCTTGGCACAAGTACATATGAACACCCATATGAACACCCTCAAGTGCTCAAAGTCCACTTGCATTTTTTCCATGCCTCTTGTGGAATCCTACCAAAAAAATTCTTTGTGGGAATTTTATTTATCAAATAAACTATTGTCGTTATAGCCTCAACCCAGAGTTTATTTGGGATTCCCTTTTCTTTTAGCATGGTCCTTTCCATCTCCACAATGGCCCTAATCTTTCTCTTAACCACTCCTTTTTTTATGGAGTATAGCAAGTTGTTGGCTCCTTCTTGATGCCATTTTTCTTTCAAAAATTTATAAATTGATTTGAGGTATACTATCCCCCTCTATCTAACCTTAGGAACTTGATGAAATTCTCACTTTCCTTTTCATCCTGAGCTGTAAACACTACAAACTTATCAAAAGCTTTAGATTTATGCTGTAAAAAACAAACTCATGTCTTATAGTTGTAATTATCTATGAAGGTCATAAAATATAAGCTCTTACCAATAGAAATTACTTGCATAGGACCACACAAATTAGGTTGAACTAGCTCCAATGGTGATCTTTCCCTTCTAGAATTTTCCAATTGAAAGGGCCGCTTAGGTTTCTTGCCTAAAATGAAGGCTTCACATCTACTAATAGGCTCTAATATGGTTGGTAAACCTCCAACAATACCCTTCTTTGAAAAAATACTCAAACTAGTATAGCATAAGTTTCCATACTTGAGATTCCATATCTTGGAAGGGTCTTGAATGACTACCTTGAAGGCTACTTGCTACTACATTGCTGCACATTTTGTTGCAGTTGTGGACTGATTTGGGTAACAATCTTCGAGCCTCAAAGGAAACATCCTATTCTTCATCATTTATACTACTACAATTACATTCTTTCTTCCATCCTTTCATAAATGATGCATTTAGCCTTCTCCATCAAAAATTTGTAACCTTGTTGGATCAATTATCCAATAATCATTAGATTGTGCTTTATACCAGGGGAAAATAAATGTCATCAATCTCCTTCTTCTCACTATTGTTGGTTCAAAAAATAATAGACCCATTTCCCACAGCTGGAACTATTTCATTGTTCTCCATTTCTATTTCAGATTTAACATTCTTATCAATGAAAGAAAATAAACTTTAATTGCCACTCATGTGGTTACTAAAGCCACTATCTAAAACCCATATCTTATCACCCCCTTGCTTAACAATGTTGCACATGATGAAGGACTTCTTCTCATTACCTTCAACCACTTTTTCATCAACCATATTTGGACTTTGCTTGGACTGATCACACTCTTTTTCTTAGCACTTGCATAATGGCCAAATTTATGGAAATAATAACATTCAATATTTCTCTTGTCACCCTTCTGACTTGATTTGTTTTTCTTCTTGTCTTGTCTAGAGTTGGACTATGATCTACTTGCTCCATCTTGGTTGTGTGCTCATCCTGAGCTATCCTCTCCATCATTTCCATATCTGGATCTACCTCTACTATGTCCAAAGCTAATTTTACCTCTCCCCCTACCTCTTGTATTGTCTTGAGCTTTGATTTTTTTCTCTTGGGAAGAAATTTGATACATATTAAGGAGCTACTAATGGGTTTGCAGAGAACCCATCATCTCATCAATAGATAATGTAAAGATATCTTTTGTGTCTTCAATGGAAATCACAACTACATAGAATGTTTTCGGTAAACTTGTAAGGATCTACTCCATAATCCTCTAGTATTCAATGAATTCTCCTTTCACCCTCAACTGGTTTATTAGACCTGAGAGTCTTTTGTAAAAAACTGAGATGGAATCACTGTCATTCATTGGAGAGTCTCAAAATCTCTTTGAAGCATCTAGAGCTTCACCAATCTGAATTTATTAGCCCCTTTATAGCTAGTTTGGAGGATTTCCCAAGCTTCATTTACATAGTTAGTTGTTGCTATTATGGAAAAAATGGACTCTATCAAGGCTTCTTCAATCAGATTCAATGATTTTGCATCTTTCCTCCTCAACTCCTACAACTATGTCTTTTGGTTCTTTGTGAGAATGACATATGTTGCTGGATTAGTCACATCATTGAACCCATTGATATTATTTGCAACCATTATGGTATTCATATTATTTGTCCAAACATCATAGTTATGTCCATTAAAGGACAATGTTTGCTTCCAACTCTTCCCCTAATCTCCAACCATGTATCCAACAAGAAAAAAATAAAACACCCAAAAGAATAAATGCCCCAACTCATGAAGAAATGGAGCTTATGGATGAGATACTATGTCAAAAATTCAAATAGAATAAAACCTGTAGGTTTTTTTTCCTATTTTCCCAAAAAATATAGGAATACAAAACAAAATTGTGGAATAGACTTCGAGACACAAAAAATGGGCAAGTAAACTTTCTTCTTGTATTAACTAGAAAATAATATTTACAAAATGATTTCAAACATGAAACTACAATCTACTAATCACAAATGAAACTTGCAGCAATCTAGAGTTGCACCCACAAAATCAAGAAACTATTAGGAGCTTCTTAGAGCTCTCTTTCTTTATATTCAATTAGAGCAATCTATTGCTCCTAGAAAACACTAAGCGATCAAGAGATTTTACCTACTCACTGAAAACATGTATAGAAAAAAATATAGTTGCTACTATTCGGGAGCCTCTCAAAATCACACAAATAACCCACACAAAAAAATCCCTTTTTAGACTATTGTGACACAAAAACTGACTAAATTTTGTTTTCATTCATTCCTTTTGTCTTCACAAAATTTCCACTCAAAATTTGAACTCACCTACCATAGTTAATTTTGGAAATTCCAAATTTCCTACCACATTAAATTATGGAGTTGTCAAGAGAAAAATAGGGATGGAGATCCCAAAAGGTAAATTTGGATTGAAAAGGCTCTTGACAGGTAGATGAGCTAAGGGATGATGTAAAGAGGCTCAACAATTAATATTTCCAACAAATACTTTGTTTATTTTCTTGTATCTTTGGTTTGTCTATGTTTCTTCATAGCTAATACTTCTCTTTATAAATGTATAGTTAGAGTGAAGAGCCCCACCATGAGAGTCAAGGAAATGTAATATCAATCAATTATTAGGGTAATTTTAAAAACCAACAATAGTAACCCAAGTTATTTTTTGTGCCATAGATATTCATTATTTGTAACTCCTATTAAGACACACAAATTACTAACTCAATAAAATACAAGCCTTAGAAAAAAATTATAAAGAGATGAACCAAACAATGTGTTGAATAATCCAAATGATAAATCTTTCTACATATTAGACCAATGAAAATTTCTCGAGCAATTAGGAATGTTTAAATTGCTAATATAGAAAAAACACATGAAAGTACACTCCTTTTATATGTATAGTCTATCCTATAATTATGCTTGTGTTCTTAAATGATTTGAAAAGTAGTATTAATGTGTTCTTAAAAATAGAATGATTTTTTTTTCTATTTAAGTCTCATTGAAAAAATGTCCAATGAAAAGAAAATTTATGATTATAAACAATTTTACTACTACATATTAAGGTTGGAAATTATTTTAATAGTGGCTCACTTCAAGCACACACACAAAATGAGGGAACTAAGATATTTGCGGATAAAACAATGTGAGTAAACAAATTTCAATAGTTATGCCTTCCTTCAAATAAGTTTGATGGCACATAGTACTTTAAGTTGTCAAATTGTCTAGCATATTAATATAGGTTTCAAATTTGGAATATGTGTAGACCCATTTTCTTTTTCAAAGCCACCATCTATAATTATATATAAAGTAACTAATTTACTAAAGCATGTACCTATGAGTTTCTCTTCTTACACTTTCAACATGGCTTCCATAATTGTTTCCTTTTTATTCCTTCTCATATGAAGAGGATCCGATTTCCTTCAAACAATGGCTCAATAAAATAGAAGGAAGAAGTAAAAAGAACATGGGAAACATGTCTAGTAAAAAAAAATTAATGCATATCCCAAATGCATGATCAACATCATATGTTAAGGATTGTAAGGGAAAATTATTTCACATTATAGTCACAAGCAGGGATGGTCAACATTCAAAACCCATCCAGGGGTTGAGTCCAAAAAATTGCAAAGAAAATGGGTATGTGCAAGATCATGATGGGCCCAAAAGTGGCGATATGATGGGTATGTGTAGTGTATATGGCTAACAACTTTTTTTTACCCAAAATTGATGAAATGAAAAGGGTTTTTAAAGGAGATTCTAAACTTTCAACCAATATAAATTATGCTTTACTTTGAATTTAATAAATAAATATTATTCATTTTCTATTTGACTTACGACTAAAGTTCTGATTGATAGGATGATTGAAAAAAAGCTATAGCTTTCAAAAGTCACATTTTTTGAATCTGAAACATGCATCACATTCTATTCTTCACATACTATAGGATTTAAAAAAATTGAATTACATGAAGTTTTGACCAAGTTAAGGTGGTCAGACATACGAGTTTTTATATTTTTTAAAAGTTGTAACAAAAAATTCATAATTAATTATTTACTTTGAAAAAAACTACAAAAAATAATTTATCACATTGGACCATGAGTCCTCTACTTATATCTAAAATCTTAGAAAACAATATTATCATTTTATTATGGTTAGAGTGGTCAGATAGACAATTACTTATTTTTTCCCTAAAATTTAAGCACTACTGTATTGAAATTTAAAATTTTCACCAAATAGATTTTTTTAAAAAAAATCTAGTAGTTTACAAAAAAAATTCAATTTGTTATAGACTCTATTCTTACATATTTTTCAAATAATATAGATAACTTATTGAAATTTTTACGTCAAGTTATCTAACTTTGAATTGTTTTTAAATTCGCCACTTAAGGGCCTTTTTTTCCACGATGATCATGCACATAACCAAAGATGTTTTCCACAACTTTGAATAACAATAATCATGTGACTCATTGTTGAGACTGATTGTAGAATTATTTTCACAAAAAATATATGATTTCATTTAACAACAATTACATCCTCAAAAATAATTGCATCACTACAAGCTATAAATATGCCAAAGAATTAAGCTCCTCACTAAGCCTGGTTGGCTGAAGCTCAATTTTGATGGCTCGATGAAACCTAACTCAGGTAAAGCATGTGGTGGTGGGGTCATCCGAGACCACGAACAGAGGTTTGTTTTGGATTATGTAGTTAATTTGGGGATAACATTCTCTAGTTTTGTTGAGGTGGCTGCATCCTTCCATAAAATTAAAATTTCCACACAAGCCAGTTTTTCTAACTTAATCATCAAAGGGGACTCAAGGAATATGGTTCTTATGGTGATTTGGATTTCCTCTTCTTACTAGAATCTTTAGGACCCTGTGTCCTCAGCTAAAAATCTCATGATTAGTATAAGGAATACTAGTGTGAATCATGTTTTTAGGAGCAGCAACAAAGTCATCGATGCCTTAGAAATTCTTGGAGCTTCTACTCTAAATTTTGTAAAATGGGATGATATTCATCAAATCCATAGTCAGGTGCTTGAATTAATTCATAATGATGTCAAAGTACTGTCCAAATGAGATCAAGTTAGATTTGTTGTTAGATCATTTGGATGGTTGCCATGTGTGTCATTTATTTCAACTTAAGCCTTCTAATCAATGTATGATAGTTTATTACTATTTGTGGCTCTAGAATAGAAATAGCCTTTTCTGTTACTAGTATTTCGTTGCTCTAATTGTTTTGGGTGTCACAATGGGATGGGCTTTGGTCCAAAATGAACCTGCTACTTGTGATGGTTGGAAGAAAGATAAAGACGTCTAGGTGATTCTTGAATTGGGAAAGTTGGCCTCATATGTGGAGGGCATGTAGTGTGTCAACCCCAAAATTTCCATGGAGTTTTCCAATTCGTGGGTGGATGTGATTGTGAATGTTGGTGGCATTTCATTTATGGTAACCCCTAAGCTTATTGCAAAGGATATTGGGCTTTACCTAGAAGGGATATGCGTCATGAGGTATGTTACTCTTGAAGGGTATTTTCCCTATTCTTAATCATATTAGGTATAATATCATGATGAATTTCCCCTTTTGGATCATGTCTTTTCTTAAGTAGTTTGTTAGGAATGTTTAGACCAAGTGAAATAATTTACCCCTTCACTAGGGCCTTATATTATTACTTTGTAAGTTTTATGTGATTTTACTTCCCTCCCTTGCCACTGTGCATAAGAAAACCTTGACTATCTTTGACCCCACTAACCTCCCTAGGGACTTGAGACCTTCTATCACTATTGATGAAACTCCTCCTACAATCTACTATTGCACCTGGCTTCGAGTTAAAGATCCTACTAGTGATACTACACCTCCAATCCTTATCAAGTGTACTACCTTGTTGGATCCCACTTGCACGACTATTTCTTCTAGCTCAGGGGATTCAAATAATTCCAATGGTAATGATGATTTTTGCAACCACAACCTAGCTAACTCTCATTTTTACTCCTCGGCTTAGGGACATGATTCATAGTTTCCTAATACCCTGCTCATTTCTAACCCTAGCCCCTATAATTCTCCCAACATGTGCATCAATTTGAATGAGCCTAGAACTAAACCCAAGTTGATCTATATTCTAGCCAACCTCATAAGCAAAAAAATGGAATGAAATTTTAGAGACTATCAATTTTATGAAGGATATTATGAAATAGATTTTGGGTCAGTTGGTTACAGCTAAAGAAAGTATCCAGATCTTGGAGGCCAAGTTTTTGGAACAATAGGTCATGTGGCCTTGGGAGGTGGTGGATAAGATGCATTGGGACATGATTACTTACTTCGTGAGGTCCTATGAGAGGTGAAAAAGGTGAGAAAAAGAGCTGGATGATCTTCAGGCCATTGTCAGGTATGCAGAGGATAAGAATAATTTATTGACTGAAATTGATGTCATACACCAAAACTATGAAGAATACAACAAATAAACTATGAAGAATACTACCCTTCCTCTTCCTATGCTATAAGATAAGATAAGGAAAAGCTAGGGGAAGTGATTGGTAGAAGGGGTGGAAGATTGTCAAGTGTAGAGGAAGAAGGGAAAGAAGGTAGACACCTCAGTGAGCATGATGTCACTAAGGATACCCATGTGATTCTTTAGGGTTATTTTAAATTTGAGATGAAGCTTGAGTTCTTGTCTCAAGAGTGGAACATGATCACTAGTCTCAAGATTTTAGGAGACCTATAAGTGGCTTGTGGTATTGTGTTGGTCCTAGTTCTACGATTTCTTTTGTTTTTTCTTGTTGCTTATTCTATTTAAGCTTTGGTTTCTATTATCTTTTTTGGTTTATCACTGCTCATGTGTCCTTGGTTTATCTCTATGGATATTTTGTAATGGGTACTAACCATTCCAATTTTAATATAATCAAAACAAGCCAAAAAATTATATAGATCTCATTACTTCAATCCAAAATATACAAAACTTAATCCACTTTGTAATATTTTTAGTTTCCATTAATATGGGCACATAGCATGTACATGCACCCAATGAAACCCAAAAATCAATAATTCTAAAAATTTCATAGATATATTTATAAATAAAAAACCCCAAATCATAGAAGGGATATAGGGTCAAAGGATTGACCACAGCTATGTAAAACGGAGTAAAATATAAGGGTTAATAAATTCTACTACTAGAAGCATTATGCTTAAACCAAATTCCCTTTTTTTTAAGATGATGAGATGAAATTGTGTGATAGAAAATCAAGCATTGGTTATCTCCCTTTATCCTCAACTAGAGTTCTTTAATTCCTTAGTGTGGTGTTATAGCTTCATGTCTCAAAATCTCCTTAGTCATTATGTATCAACCATTCATGTCTCCCCAAGTACTCTATTTCCCTTTCCTAAATAGGGTGAAGAATAGGTATCATCTATCTCTGGATGATTGTTTCTTGAAATGCAAGTTCATTACAAAATTTTATGCATGCATTTAACTATTTTTGAAAAGTTACTATTTGATCTTCTTTTTCCTTATTTATTATCGTATTCCTACTAATTTATTATTAGAGTATTTGAGAACGTAATTATAAATATTAGCTTATTAGAAAGAGTGTTCACTATAGATTAATACCATTAATATATTAGAAGGAAGAAATTTCTCTATCATAGTTTTCTCAAATACTTAAACATAAATAATTAATTACATTCTAAGGGGAAGGGTTATAACACATGGTCTAACACGTGCCTATCAATATTTACATCTATGATTACAAATGACCAATAAAATTGTTAATGCCATTCATTTTGAATCAATAGAAAGGTAAATAGGAGATTATAAATAACAACATTTATTATTATTAGTTCATGTCATGGAACTATAGGCAAGGGCTAGTTTTTAACTAGTGATTAAATATTTTACTTTCAGCCAATCAAAATTCATTATTTATCTTTCATATATAATATTAGAAATTTTCTTAAATTAAAATGCAAGATTTATAACTTTTCAAAATTTGAAAATTGTTTTCCTTCAGTTTCATTGGCTAAAATATTTTAAGTGATAAGGGTGGATTTTCAACAATACTAAGCATAAAAAAGAATTATCACATTTCTTGAAAGCATTTCTTAAGGATTTTTACACCAACAAGTTAATCTTTTAATGCATTTGGATGAATTTATAAAAAAAAATTACAATTTCTGAAGAAATTTTTTTGAGCTAATCAAAATTTATTTTCCTTGATTGTAAATTAATTATTTTTTATTGTATCTTTCTTTTACACAAGTTAAACAAATTTGGAAATTCTTCATTCAAAAAAATTATTTACTTATTACATCTTAAAATATATTAAAAAATTATTATATAGTAAACAAAAAATAATCTAACAATAAACTAAAATAGAAAAACCTATTTTTCCTTTATCACAAACAAAAAATTAGAATATATAAACTATACAATATATAACATCAAATATATAATTTAATATATTTTTTATGAAATTATTTTAAAATATTATATACTAATATATTAAATTATCGAGCAATATATTAACTTTAAGATTATATTATAATATATATTATATTGTGTAACATATATAACATTTAATATATAATTAAACATATTAGATAATATTTTTATAATATTATGTTTTAATTTTAATAATCTAATATATATTTTTTTAATCATTTAATATATTTTAATTTAATTATTTGTAATATATATTGTATTAAATTAATTTAGAATATATTAACTTAATTTTGTGATGAGATACAAAATTAATTTTATTTTTAAATATATTTATAATAAATTTATTTAATTTTATTTAAAAATTTTAAAACATTATTTATTCAAATATATTATAGTTTTTATTAGTGAGAAATTCATTTTAACATTTGATTTTTTGTTTTCAATAGAAAACATAATGTTTTGTTCGATAAAA